>JAIPMN010031603.1:0-29457 GCA_020650975.1 Apostichopus californicus
TTGATAAAAGGTCCGGCAGATATTCGTCCTAGCAGAGACAGATTTGTACTATAGGTTGGGCAGTTTTGGTTCCCTATGTAAAGGGGACGCAAACATGTTCATGTCCCCTTCACACGGGGAACCACTAGTGGTACTGAATTGAATTGGCATACTACTAGCACATATCACAGTGTTGGAATTAGTCTCAATTGCTTAATCCAAGAATTCAGCAGGAATAAGCCCAACAAGAAGAACAATGTACATTATTTGTGCAATTTGTTGAGGAATATTGGTTCCCCGTGTAATGGGGACGCAACAGTTTTCATGTCCCTTTTACACAGGGAACCATGAATGGTACTGAATGAAGTTGGCATTCGACTAGAAAATAGTAATATGTTGGATATTGTGTCTAATGGTTGACCAAATATTGAGAAGTGATTTCCCTTGCAGGAATAACAATTTGCAGTAGTTTTTACTCTATAGCAGGGACTTCTGGTTCCCTGTGTAAAAGGGACATAACAGTTTCATGTCCCTTTTACACGGGGGAACACTCAGAACCAATTTGCTACCATTGACCCTCATCTCAGTAGATACCAATTGTCCAAATTATTCTTATCATTCTTCATTGCACTCTGTTCACATTTCAACTCAGTTTGCCATGTTTTACAGCCCCTTTTTGTGATATTCTTGAAAAGGATGTTATCATGGTGCTAAACTGGGAGTTTTGGGGTTCGCTTGGGTATTGAATAATCCAATTTCTATTCCTATTCCCACAATTGTCCAGGATCATTCCTCATTATGTCATTCAGGTGGTCAAAGTCAAGTATGAAATTGGTATCAACTTCAACCTGAGCTAGTGTTGCATCATATTGCCACACATTCTATGTCAGTTCATGTCCCCTTTTACACGGGGAACCTGTGTTCAGCATCTGACCATGTTATTGTATTGCCATTTCCAGATGCAACATCATATTCCTTTTTTTTTCCGCAGTGTTGGAGGAGACATGTTTTAGTAATAAAAGAGACAACTTTCAAGGAAAAACTGCCTTCCTGAATTTTTGGTCCTCATGTCACACATTGGTACCCACATATAGAGAATGACCCATATATATAAATTTCTTGTTGATGCATGAAGTTATATTTGCACTTGGCTTTACAAACTATGCCTGTTTTTAAAAAGGTCATATATTGACATCTGGGTCAGAACAAGGAAGATTAATTTCAAATTTGTCCATATCCTTTAGCTTTCTGATTAACGAAATTGTTCCACTGTTAGCATTAAGTGGAAAGAATATTGCTGATCTAGAAATAATAGACAACTCAAATTACAATTGACCACTTATATTAAATGCCTAGCCATTTAAACTTTGCAATGTAGTTAAACAAAGTTAATAATTGTCAAGACGTGATTGAATACTCCTGTAACGAGGTAAAACCCCGATAAACGTTAATAAGGAAATATGTCGTACCACATAACTTAACGGTTTTGTAAGCTACGAATTAGTTAATTATTACCAACACTCATACATCTGCAGTAGAAGGAAGTTCTGTTTTTCTTCAGCAGAGAAAAGTTCTGGGCGTTGCGAAGGCGGAAGAATATCTCGTGATGAAGTGGAAGTAATTACTTGTCTGTCATCAGGGAAAGTATTTGAGTACTGGAAAGCAGTGTGTGGAGGCCATTCGAAGAATGAGTATATCATTGCTAAGAAAATTACAGGTTATAAAAAGTAATCAAGTTTATGTAGCAAATGATGACCATTAAATTCCAATCATTTTCATTTTCCATTTCTTTTTACCAGAACGATGATGAAACATTCAGTAATGATTATTAAATAAACCACAAAACATGCCGTGCTCTTGATAGGACTGTACTGACCTATGTTGCGGCCATGTATTGATCTAGCAGGAATGGCTGGCTGTCAGAGTTAATGTTTACCAACTCGCCGTTGGTTGTATGGTTAAGAAGTAATTTATTTGAATAATTGTAACATTTCACTTCATGTTATTCTCCTGTTTCCTAAAACAGTTAATTATTACACAAAGTTTCGTTTCTTCGGATCATCTTTGTTACTGTGGCTCAAAATTAGACAATTGCTAATGCCCATACGACACACTGTTCATTGGGTGTTTCATGGCAATATGTCGGTCTTTGATGACGTGGGAGAGTTTGTATGGTTTCTCCAGGTCTACAAATACGACTACTCTGTTGGCCAATTGAATCGTGTGATAAGACTAATTACTGAAACATCAATAGTACTGTAAATTGATCTCCTATATGAATTTAGCTTTCCATATGTTGAGCTTTGACTTTGACGTTTTGCTATATGTATATTTGGTTTACTTTTAAACCTTTTTACGTACTTTCCACTTCAGAAAATGCTCATATAAAAGATGACTACAACTTCGTATCAATAGCAAAGTCTCTTCAAGAAGTGGATGAACACCCAAACATCGTCAATTTTCTGGGGTGCGCAATAGAGAAAGGTAAATGTATTATATCCCACACAGGAGTCATTAGATGTTAACCAAAAGCAAAGCCTAATGAGACACATTTCTAGAATATCTTGTTTTTTACGAACAAAGAACAAAGTGCTTACTGAAAACCAAACCATTACCATAATGAAACGCGTATGTAAAATTTCGCACATTAAATTAAGAAATCTTTATATATATTATTAGCTTTTGATGATAAACAATGATCAGGAATTTCCACAAATTTGCAAAATGTACGCATATTCCTTCGACTTACGGCTCTACCTCTCTGAAAATAGTCGGACGATTGGGATGTTGTAATAATTAGGTTACAACACATCCGTTACTATTTAGTATATATTTCTTGTTATTTGTTTGTAATTTGCAATAAAAACATTGTAAACTTAACTTTTTCCGTTGTGAAAAACAGAAATTTAAGAGGTGCAAACGTAGCTAGGTTCAGCCGATTCACACAGAGATTACAGTAACTACTGTAAATCTTAAATTTTTGTACCACAGTAATACTGGATTGTGCTGACAAATCTGATAAATTGGTAACATGTGCTATTAAGTTTACAGTAAGAACTGAGGATATTTGTAATTCCAACAAATCCAAACAACTGGATTTGTTGGAATTACACGTATCCCCAGTTCTTACTGTAATCGTAATAGCACATTCTACCGATTTATAGCACGATCCAGTTTTAACTGTGGTACACAACTTTAAGATTAATAGTAGTAACTGTGTTCTCTATGTATATCGGGTGCTAGGTTAGATGTTTGGTTAGAAAACATCAAATAAATTCTATTAATTATCTGACATTTATTTTCGCTTTCAGTTCCTCATTTCACTTATCATGAGTATGTGGAAAATTTGACCCTGCGAGACATTCTGCTTCAAAATGGCAATCCACCAGACGACAGTCTGTACAGCAGCACTGACAAAAGAGAATCAGTTAAGCTTCCCCATTTAATAGGCTTTGGGAGAGACATTGCTGATGGTCTGGCATTCTTGCATACAAATAAGGTACATTATGGCTAATTAGAGGTTCCTTCAATTTAATCGATGTCAAACATTATAAGAGAACATCGTTTTAGGTACTCCATATAGTGTAGTATAATTAAGAAGCTAGAGATCCGATGTGTACCTTTTTCATATTGTTCAGTCATTCTCGAAGTTATCTCATTGAACGTTTCTCTTTACATGTTAGTCTTACAAAAGTAAATAAAAATACATTATTTTTAAGACTGCAGATTGTTACCTCGTTCAACGTTATGCTTCAGATTACCTGGTGTAGAAATCACTTACTTTCTATACTCTCTGTATCACATACCAATAGAAAATATAACATGAAGTACATCCGTATGAGTAATGTTGTTCATTTACATATTTCTATTAATGAATAAATATATGATTTTCTATGCCGCAGCTCTGTCATCCTGCGCTTATGACAAGAAAAATCTTGGTTGATAAACACAGTTGTTGTAAACTGTTTGACATTTGGCCAACTGATATCTCGTCGGACAGATTAGCGAAGCTAAAAAGTGACGTAAGTATCATATTGAATAATTATCAACTCTCTGACAATTTAAAATGTTTTTGTAACATTATTGTAGTATTCATTGTTGTTCCTAGAAGTAAATGTGAAAGAGTTCCTACTTTCCAAATCCGATATAATGGTCACTGTTATGTCACTTAATTTATTTATTATTTTGTTTCATCACATAGTATAACAAGGTGAACAAGACTATATAACTGCAAATAAGTCAAAAATGTTAAAGGAAGTAAACTAAGAAACCCTTTTGGGCTTAATCGAATAGATTACTCCCATCAAAGAAAGTAGATAACTTTAACACCTATAAAAAAACTTAATGATCACTTATGGTCACTTATGGTCACTTATGGTCACTTACGGTCACTAATGGTCACTAATGGTCATTTAATGATATAAAATTGGCAGTGAATGAACAGATGATATTTATTTTCAGGAAAATCCACCAACTGCTTGGTTCCCGCCTGAATCTATCTTCATGGACCAATACGATTCATTTTCTGACGTCTGGTCGTTCGGTGTCCTCCTCTGGGAAATGTTTTCAAATGGTAACTTAATATATTAATCTGGCAATATCTGGAACGTTGAATAATGCATATTGTTGCATAATCAACGTGTATACAATTATTTGGTTACATGTGTAGCGAAATTTCATCATCTATTTTTAAAACATTTGCACTTCATCACAGTTTGTTTACAATTGTCAGCTGATTTTACTACACAACCATCAGTTGCCTTTCACCATCAACAGACCAGCAATTCCTTTTGAAACCATCTCTTTTGTTCACCACTGGTCAGCCTATTCAACATTGTCACTCAATAGAATTTAGATCAGCCAAGCTCACTCTTGTTGAAATACCTTCACTACTCTACCCTAGTAGTTGTTTTCGTACCATGGCAACAACTGGCCAATCAAGAGACAGTCTAAAAATAAGCACATGACACAATTCTGTATAGATCTATACCATGTGCAGTCATCTTAGGAGAAGGCTTTCACCAAGAAGCAAGAATTTTCTGCTAAGACTCAAGGAAACATATACTACTACTCATCTACACTATGTTATGTTATCAGCTGCAACAAATACTATTAGGAATTCTCACATAGATTTAATTTTGGGTATCATCTACCATCTGTAAAAACTTTCATCGCTTGTGTTATCCAAGGAGGAGTTAATTTCAAGTGTATTTTTGTTTGGACGCGTTTCGTCGGAAAATTATATGGACATCATGCCTCCGGGCCCCAGATGATTTATTTTGTTGGATTGCCACATTTCGAACAGGAGTTATTCATCTCCACTGGTGAGCTTATGCACTTATATTTTATGTTAGGCATTCATATTACGTATACCAACACATGCATCGATTATGCACTGATATGTATGCATTTTAAATACCCTCTCATGAGTTTAATGACGTATTATTTGAAAACTTTTAGGAGAAGTCCCGTACCAATATCAAGGAGTGAAAGAAGTAGAGGACCATATCAGACAACAAGATATTTTACCTCAACCGACTGACTGTCCTAATAAGATGTTAGTGATATTATTTTTCTTTTACTTTGTTCACTTTGTTCACTTGATTCATCTGATTATATTGATGGTAATGCAAGAAATTTTCTGTGAAATAACTCATGGTAGTTGCCAATATTTCCCGGTATATCCAGACGCAGACTCGGTTACATTATATTATAAAACATGAAATTAATTGAAAAAAAAACAACAAGTAAAATACAATGAAATTATTAAAAATTAGGAGCCAATGATATCCAGGCCTTTTCAGTGATGATTACCTACTTAAGTTTTATTTTATTCTATCATTTACTTGCAGTGGTCATCAATATTTAAAATACTTTGCTTTTCATGTTTAGTTTGGTTTTTGTTTTTGGTAGATTTCGCATCATGACCTCAACGTGGAACAAAGTTCGTGAATCAAGACCGACAATGTCAAAAATAAAAGGTCAATTGAAAAATATTGAGAAGAACGCCTTTCAGGTACTCGTCATTTGGTACTTTAATATGTAGTCAACTTATTTCCTGAAATAGTCTTATATAATACAATGTTGGTCAACTAGTAAGGTAAATAAAAATCATACCAATCAGTTGAATGGTGAGCACAGTAACGTTTCATATAGCAGACATAAAACATCTGCAGATATGTTTATAATGAATTAATATATGTATATTTTCTTGACAGGGTCGCCAGAATATATTAGCTTCAATCTTGCTTCATGTACCAATTGCTACATGGTATTCGTGTAAGTTAGTAAGGTCGTACAGAAAGTTGTATTTATTCTTCAATAGTCACTCAAGTCACAAAGATATATCTAAGCCAATCAAACAAGAGCGAAATAACTGCCAATAATTCTGATACAATTCTCGAAAAAAAAACCTTATTTAATAATAAGTAATTTGTAACGCAATCATGGTACTTAACAGTAATTGAGTTCCATTCGTGTTACGTATTATGAAGAGCCATAATTGATACATTTAACACCGATATTAATCCACATATTGCTCCACAGCCGTATTACCCAGGAATATATCCAAAAATCCTTATTATTTGATTTCATTTCAGTAATGTGTAAGCTATGTTCTATGGTATTTATTATCTCTTCTTATTTCTAGACTGAGCAGAAAAATACCATTGCCTCTAATAACTACTTTACATTGGAGTCCTTCGGCGCAGACTATGCACTTCCTATCAAAACGAATGCAATACAAGAAGAATAATCTACATGGACCAAAGGAATTTCTTTAAATATTTTACATAACCACCTGTAAATGACGCATCCATAGTTGCATTAGTTATTACATTATACCTTTAATCTATCCATTTTGAACAAGATTGAACCACAAAAGTAAAAATCAATTTAGTTTAGTTTAGTTTAGAAGAGTAAAAGGATCAAGAGGGACACTCAAGTTCAAATCAAAGACCCTATAGGAGAGAAAAAACTGAAGACACAAACACTTAGACCCGATTACAATGCTTAAAGTGCTTGTCCAAAGCATTCTTAAACCCATTCACACTACTGGCAAGTACAACTTCTCAGGAAAACCGTTCCACTTACTCACAACCCTATTAGAACAAAAAAGTTATTCCGAATATAAATCCTACTTTGTGACTTTTGAAGTTTAAGACAATTACCTCTGGTACAACTATTATTAGCAAACATGAAAAAGTCAGTGAAGGATAAATTGTCAAAAACCATACACAATCTTGAAAACCTGAATCAAGTCACCACGTAAGCGCCAGTGTGGTGAGATTCAACAGCTGTAACCGCATATAATAAGGAACACCCTTCAAGGAAGTAATCATCCTATTAGCCCTCCTCTGGACCTTTTCCAGTACTTCCTTATCCTTAGCAAAATATTGGTTCCAAGCCTGCACAGCTGCTGAGAAGTGTAGTTTCAAATTATATTTAATACTGTATATATACATTTAAGTTCCTAGCTCTATTATATGTAGTAAGAAGGAATGTAGCTTGTGGATCATTTGAGTGCCTTTGTTACAGCCCTTCTTCAAACTATTGTAAGGTTAATCAGGTTGTATTATTAGTGTGTTACCTTTAAGTAGTCTTGTTTTCTGAATATATGTACTGTACAGTTTTCCCTCAGTCTCTGTTATACTCTTGTAGAAAGAACAAGCAGTGTGCAGCAACAGGCTTTAATGTACTCAGCAGTCTCGTGTGTATTCTCTAGCTAACTCTAACAACAGCATACCCCGGCTGTGACAAGGCTGACAAAAATATTGCTACATAAACACTCATCGACTGTGATTTTAATATGTTGTTATGGTTTAATATTGATGTCATTAGGCAGACATATATTCTTATTCAATAATGGGATTTGATGGGTTCTGTCTATCGTGTCATTGCCTATCCAGAGTGCTATATTGGTTTAAATTGCGTACCGGCGTAATTAAGAGACACGTTATTGCATTGTTATTTCATGAACACTTTTTTCGTTTCCAAGTTAGTTTCATAAAGTCGTGTTTGCATCAGTATTGCTAATTAGTTCCGTTAGATATGTTAATTATAGTATTGGTTAAAAGATTAAATAATAAGTATATCATTGAAGGTGTTGCTGTTCTCACATTTAGTAGTTTTTCTACTCTTATATCAGTATGAAGATTTAACTTATATATAAAACAATATATCAACGGTAACGTAGTCAAATTAAATATTCATAAAATGCATCATTTGATTGGAATGATCGATAATGTATAAGTTTATCAATTGTTTTATTTTTACTGGTAAGGTCCAGATGCCCTTTTCCACTTACCATTTGTTTTAATCCAATTGGACAGTATATTATAGTACGAAATTAACGGCACTGATATTTAGCATGCAATACTGACAATCAACATCTAACCACGTTCATTGTCACAGCTTAGACATTTTGCAGTATTATTAATCACATGATTTGCTATTGATTAATATCACATTAAACAACATAGTTGCATTTCACTTAGGTTTTGTCTTCGAGTTGAGACTGATCCAGTTATTTTGCGAAACTCCCGATTCCCACGACTTCTGTGACTCTGATTATTACAATGACAGGATGGAAAACATGCTAATTTTAACCCAATTGAAGATAAATTAAATATGCCCCAATTCGTTAATAAAGATTACTCTGGAAAATCTATTAATTAAATCAAGACCAATTTTTGTGGGGTCAATTTGCTGGGTGATTCCTCTGTTGTAAAACTAACCAGGCTTATTTAGAGAGTGACCAGAAGTCACACTTGTGATATTAAAAAGGCGAACTTTTGACATAAACATTAAACTTTTTTCATGAAAAGTGTATTATTAAATCGACTGTGTGCATTCTATGCAGCTAGTAAAGGTCAAGACAAATACGTCAAGTGAACACATGTTGTAGGAGAAATATAGTAATGAATTGGATAATGATGAGAGAGTGAGTGTTTATGTGTGAGGGGTAGAAAGAAACATGAGGTACAGGTAAAGGGCCCGGGGGAGTACGGGTATGGGCAACCGAGATACCAGTACATACATATTTCATGGAATCCACCTGATTTGGGTTTGGACGTCTTTCGGGCCCGGAAATATTTCATATTCGGATGGCAAGACGGGTTACTTGGACTCGAACTCGGATCTGCTGGATTCGACAGCAATCTTCCAGATAATTGGAAGCAATAAGTTTTTTTTTCCGGTTTATTAACGTCATAGTATATAAGCCGCAAATGTTGTGATTATTCTCCTATGTTGGTTAACACAAATACTCAGTTAGAATGTGTATATTATATCCGTTGTTTGGGAGAAATTGATTTTTTATATGCTGTTTGTGTTGAGATAATGTAGGGTACGTATTTAGACAGTCCTTGATATATGATTTCATAATCAGATAAATGTCATGTCAGAGAGTTACATTGGAATTGTAAAACTATACTTGTAAAATATATGCAATGATTACATAGTAGTAGTAGTAGTAGAAGATGGAAAACATATGCACGAATAAAGAAAAGTGTTAAGTGCTACCTTGCATTGAACATGTCACTTGATCAAACCCTCAATTTTTGGTAATTTATTGAACGTGACCGTTTTCATAGTATGACCTACCAGAAAAAGGATACTAATTATCAATCAGGCAAAAGCAGCCTAGGCTCCTCATTTAGTTAATAAGTGAACAAGATCCCAGCACAATGACCAAACCATTACCGACTGGCCCTTTCTAATTAAACTAGGCCTAAAAATATCTGTTAGGACCTTCAACTTACCAACACAGTATGTTATTGTAACCTAACCTTTGCCGTTCTTATGCCTTGTCAGAGGCTATTAACATTAATACTAACGTGAGACAGATATTCACAATTAGTTACATCTTATTCAAGCGGAATATCTTTAAGCTTTGGCCAACCACACATAATCAAGTTCTTCTTAAGAGATCAAAATCACTCGAGTCAAATAAGTTGTGATCAAGGTAAAATGTAATTGATGTTAAACAGACTTGATACATAAAGTAGGCTATCCCATATGTCGACTTGTTGTGACGCGTTAGACCAGTCATTTTCTTTCTGCTATGATATATCGATTATCTTCAGTTGCTACTGCAGCACACACTATACAACTTACCGCAGGAGTCAGTTTAACATGGGGAACAACGTTTGTACATTCTCAGTACGATTTGTACTGTAATCCAGTCTAAATAGAAGCAAAGGATTTCTTCCCTTGTCGTAAAACGACACGTATGGATTTCAGTAAATATAAATGGGTTTAACAGTGTAACAGCTATAACTGTCCTACACTGTATCATATGTATGATAATGTCGTAATATTGTTAAACTTGTATCATATAACTGGCTGTGAAATTCGTGGTATGCAGTGTCTCAGGAGGGAAAAAAACAACAGAAACTTGTAAGGTTATTTGTGATAAACACTTTGATGTGAAATACCTCATAAAAACTTTTGACAGACTTTCGATGACTTAATCATCAATAAATCACAATCATACTTTCCTTAAATCGATATCGAAAGTACTTATTGCATTCAAAAAGGAAAATAAACAAAATGTTAGCACAGGTCAAAATCTTGCAGCTCCCTAAATGGCAATTTATTTTCTTGCTGAAAATGGGACATATATAAAGATATGATAACTCGCAGCACTAAATATGACAGGTAGGGGTCAATGGGATGATTTATCTCTCTGATAGAAAGAGAAAGTACTGGAACTAAATATTTACTACTTCATTTCGAAACTAAGTAAACAATTGCTGTGCCAGTCTGTAACAACTTCAACAATGACCCGGTCAAAGCAGTGTTGAGTCTCGTAAGTAGCTGGTCAATATCATGTATTGACATCGTGTTACAAAAAAAATTTGAATTCCCATGTCCGTTAGCTGTAAATTTGTTAATGTTCATTTTCCGGCCAAGTGAGTTCAAGTTCTGTTCATTGTGAATATAAATTTAGACGTATGTTATATTGTGTCGTATTTTGTATTGTGCCGTATTTTGTATTGTGTAGTGATAAAAAAAAAAAAAAAAAATCGTAAAATTATTCAGCATCTTCAGTTGTTATTAAAACGGAATCACTTTGTCAAATATTGGAGGACCTTTCTGGACACTTATCATCATAGTCATGATTCCCTCGAACGTATTACAATTGTGAATAAGGAGATACACGATTGGATAGATAGGTTGAGTAAGCAGATTGGTCAAGAATAAGTTTTTGGATGGTTGATAGCCTGGATAAATTGCCGACTAGGAATACATTTTAAAAAAAACTAAGTTTCTTTCTTAATACGTTCTGCTTTTGGGTTTGTTTCGTTCTAAACATTTTATACAGGTACATCCGAAAATGAAGACATTTACCCCCGTGAAGATGGTTACTATCTTTTCAGCATTTCTGTTGACACAGGGTTTGAAACGTTTTATATGAAATATGTTGTTTTTAAGTTCCAAGTATTCTTTGCGTTTTCTGGTTTAACTCTCGCTATGCCAAAACGGCTATAAATGGATATTTTTTGGTCAAGAATGAATGTTCTGTTTTTCTTTACAATTTAATGTAACTGAGCTTAGTTCAAGCTTTCACTTTATTAACATTGCGTCATACTCTATTTATGGAATCATATTGATTTATCAGTACCATTATGAATGGTCCATTCTTCAATATTCAATGCACAGTATTTCTATAGATAAGCAGTTGGATTATAAAACGAATGATACCCACATCTTTTTTTTTGTATTTGCTAATTTTACAGGAAATTTCTCCGCTACGAGATGGATTCCCCAAGGAGGTTCGATTGCATTAAATTGCACTACTTTTAGAGATGATATATTTCCAGTGTGGATGTTTAACGGTAGAACAATTTACGGGATGCTTGTTTCACCTCTTTCACTCAATATTTCAAATATTCGTGGAAATTTCACCGACGGGAGAAATTCCTACTTGTATATTGAAAGGTTTGCTATCGACAATGTTGGAAATTACACATGCATCGAAAATGATGATACGCGGTATGCATACTATCTCAACATCTTTGGTGAGTCCAGAACTTATCAATGACTTCGTTGTATGTAGTAACGTTTGCCAAATGATGTCTTTAAACCCTCACTCGTATTCTGTTTCGTGATGAATTGCATTCCTAAATGACATCCAAATTCTAAGCAGTTACATAGGTTTGCTTCAGGAATCATGCTTTACCTATAATGTGAGTAGCCTATTCACCAGGCCTCTTTAATATAATTTATATAATAATTAACGACATTTAACAAGCAAATAAGACATTTTAATAGCAATTTAACCTTTCTCATTATATGTAATGGAACATTAATTTACGAACTCATAATGGAAATTAATGTAGTATTTCTTGTTTCTGTCAGTTGTTTGATTTTAGTGTCTGCTATTACCATATGCAGAACATTAAGTTTAAATTCAGCTCTATTATCTCATTTAAAGTAGCATGTAGGTTAAACTTATATAGTCAATCAGTCAGTTTCAATTCAAAATTTCAGTGTGTTTTTTTTTGACAGAAATACCGGAATTGGTTATGATAGAGAGCGGTGAAACCATAACTAATGATGTCTACTACTTGCAGAAAAGTACAGAGCTGAGACTCACATGCCTGACAAAAAGCTCGTTCTCTGGTGTGACACTCAATTGGTCTTTAAACGATCCGGACTTAAAAATTCCAAGATTAGTGAGCAAACGTTATTACCTGAACTCCACGCAAATCCATGAGACCAAATTGAACTTCACTCTAATGGAAGACGTAATCGTGACTTGTCACTTGAACTATGGTCGATCTCAAAATCTTCGAAATCTCTCAGTTGCATTTTCTGTTAATTCAACCAACACAGAGAGTACTATGTTAAATCCAACATTCACGCAAGGTAATATATTTAACTCAACCTTAAAGTTGATAAACAAATAATGTATGTCAAATACATAAATAAGTTGCAACAAATGGGGTACTTAATTGACCGATCAACAAATTCATCATACAAATTCATCTGTAAACTTTATGTTATTATTTTATTAAATGCTTCTATTATCACAAATTGATAGATTTTTCGTTCAATTGACCATGTTTTACAAAAAAGTGGTGTTTAGCAATTCTGTGTTTATATATTAAGGTATATATGTTATCCTCAAAAGGTACACTATGTATCGTGGTGTCTGCTGGAGGAGTTCTTGTTTTACTTATGATTGCAGTCCCACTCGCTGTGCTGTGTAAGAAGAAAACCACACAAGGTCGTTTACTTTTGTCCTCATTTAATTAGTGTATATTATATATTACATATATGGGTGGGTGGGCGGATGGATGGATTAATGGATGGATGGATTAATGGATGGATGTATGGATGAATAGATGGATGGATGGATGGATTAATGGATGGATGAATGGATTAATGAATGGATGGATTGGTGGATGTATGGATGAATAGATGGATGTATGGATGAATAGATGGATAGAAGGATGGATTGATGGATGGATGTTAGACTAGTAGCTAGTATTTGAACGATGAAATATTCAGCAAAGTCTTCATTCGAAATGAGTTTCTCACACATAATTGAATAAGTATATAGAAAGGTATAATGACTAGCATCAAACAGCAATCCAAATTTATATAAATTTTAACCAAAGTGATTTCTTCAGCCCTGTGGCAAGTCCTTTTACAAACAAACATGTTACTTTATCATTCCAGGAAGACCTATAGCTAGAAAAATGTCCAAATCCAGGTAAGTAAAGGGGAAAATACCAAACCAAAAGATGTTTTAAAATGTTTTTATTTTTATATGATGACTTTACTTCAAAATGAAACTTAATTAAGTTTATTCACAAAATATTATAAAAAAACTATAATTTCTATTTAATTTTTCTTTAGGCAGACAATCAGAGGACAGTTGGACCTGAATTTAACACCTGACAACTTTGGTGTGTACTTCTCTGCTTTAGTTTCTTTGAAGTCAAACATAAGCACTGGCTATTCTCTGTTCGTGTAAATGTTAAAGGAGAATGGATGGTTTGACTGCGTGTACAACACAAAACACCATCATCAGACTCATTTATGGAGTCATATAAATATAAAAATAAAATAATAACACATTTTTATTCTACCATTTTGTCACACAATGTTTTATTAAGAAAACTGAATCAAAATATTATAAAATAGGTGATTTATTTCTATTGAATGAATATTAACTTTATTAAACAGAAATGGATGTCAGTTTTTCCTATTTCAACGTACGAACTGAGGAAATATTAATGGAAGATGTGGAGCTAATTTCAATGCTACCATCTGTAGACAACTTTACCTATTGGAAGGCAACATGGCGAAATGGATCAAACAACGGATACATCGTAGCTAAGACCGTGTCAGGTGAATAATGAAAATATACTAACTTACCTTTTCTTAATTTTTTACTTCAATCTATTTCACAGTCAACAAAACATTTGCAAAGCTCGTCAAACATAGACATTCATGTATTAACAGAGTATACAGACACTTACATAGTGGTATGCAGTTAGTGGGTATATCCGATGTTTTAAGAAAATATGCTTGGGCCTAAATCGCACTGCAGTTTTCCACTGACTGAAGAAATGTAATGAAAAATGCAATAATTTGTATTATGTATGGATCATATTATTCTAAGTGTGATATGTTTAAATAATGTTTCAGATAACGCTCTGATGGAAGACGCCTACAACTTCATTACAGCAGCGAGAAAGATACGACAACTCAATCAACATCCGAATATTGTAGTTTTTCTTGGATGTTCAATCGAAAATGGTACTCTATAGCCATAGGCGTAGGAGGCGGGGGGGGGGGGGGCTGGGGCGGCTGGAGCCCCCCAACCAAAATTTTTGGTGAAATTTCGGGCAATATGCTGAGAATTTTTCGGGCACCTACTGAAAGAAGAAAAATTTGCAATGTGTTTTTCATGGTTAAACTGATATTATTATTATTATCGTTATTATTGTAGCGCGTGCATTCATCGGCTATCTGCATATGATGTAATAACCGATGAATGCCTATATGATAGCACATTAAGATATTGAACGCGCGCTCGGAAAATTTTGGTTATATTTTTCGGGCAAGTCGTTACAGCCCCCCCCCCCCCCCAATCAAATTAGGCTCCTACGCCTATGTCTATAGCAAATAAATTCAGGAGAGGGAAACACAGAAAAAGTGACACACTGTTCATGATATATTCCTGATTAAGTTTCTTGCCTGAACATAAGTATGAAAAAGTATTGTAGCAAATTAACATATTACTACGGTACCATCTTTGTTTCTTTCTCTTAAGAAAATATTAAGTTACATTTCATTTGTTTGTCTCGATCTCTTTTACTCAAACGGAAAGAGACTGCATGATCTTTTTAAACTACAATATAAGAATAAATTTTACTTGAGAGTCAGGTGGCCTCTGACGGTTCAACATTTATGTAATTTACAATAAGGATTCTTATTTTGCATATCTTCACATCTCTTCACTAAATGTATGGTAACTCTCAACCTTCTGTTTCAGTACCCTGCTACATCTACCTAGAGTTCTTAGAAAATGGAACCCTCCGAGATCTATTGCTGAGGATTGATCAGTTACAGGAACTCTACGTGAATCGAGGCGAAGAGTATGGGCAACCTACAGATATCGACTCTCTGTTCGGTTACGCGAGAGATGTAGGGAGTGGTTTAGAATTTCTTCACATGAATGAGGTACGGAAATCATGTCATGTATGGAATGAAGGATTTAAACAGACACGAACATAACTTTCAATATTGTCTTCTGTTCATACCAAGTTCAATGATCATTATAACACTTGGTGATACCATGCAGCGGTACATACTCTTGTAACGTATCGACTTGCGCGTTTGTTGCGCAATCCGACTCAACGAGCGCCAAGCTACAATTTACAAAGACAAAAACTACGTATTGTATTATCTCCCTCTTTTGTTCTTACAAATAAACAGCTTTGCCATCCTGGGTTATCAACCAATAAGATTCTTCTTGATGGAAGTAACAAGTGTAAGCTTTACGACTTTTGGCCAAATGAGATTTCGTCTGACAGATTGAGCACATTACTCTCTGTTGTAAGTACCAATTTCCATCTACATTTTCCCTATGATTATATCAATATATTGTATCGTTTCTTTAAGTATTAGCTTTCAAGTTGAAGAACTGTCCTTCTATACTTTACTTCTGTTTAGAGAAATCCCCCTATTGGATGGTTGCCACCTGAGTCACTATTAATGAACCAGTATGACTCGATTTCTGACATCTGGTCCTATGGTGTACTTCTATGGGAAATATTTTCGTTTGGTAGGTATTCTTATCCAAATATTGTTCCATAGTTAACATAAAATACATATGATGTACCTATGGCAACCAAAAAACAAAACATTATTTATGGGACTGGATCAAAATGGCCATATAACAATACCAAACATCTAAGCATAAATTATGAGTTGATTGCGGGAAGTCTTTGCTCATGATACTAATGAGCTCTTTCTTTACAATTATATCAAACATTTATCTTAAAGCAAAAGAAAAAAGGCTCACTTTTATTTATTCATTATTTTTTTAAGGTTTACGCACTTAGAGTTTGTGGAGTACATACAAACACAACCTACAAAAAACAACCCGTTTATATTACTAGGTTCGTTCCTGCAACAATAATTAACAATGCCTTTGATAAATCTATGGAGGAAAATGCAGTTAAAATCGTGTTTCCCTTTCTGTTTACTCAGTAACCTTTCAATGAATCACGAAGAACGCTTATTAAAAGTTAAATAATTGTCCAATAAATATCCTTTTGCTTATATTTAAAACACTCAATTTAATTAGGTTTTTAAAGTGGTACTAAAATAATAACTAACATATTTTTACTTTCCAGGGGAAATCCCGTACAAAAGTGAGAGCAAAAATGAGAAAGAGGAACACATCAGGCAATCAGACCTACTACCTCGACCGATATATTGTCCAAGTGCAATGTAAGAAAAACAGACTGTATGGAGCCATGGTAGTTGGTTCCCATATCTTTTTTTTTTGCTGCAGTTGTGTCATTTTCAATTAAAGTCCACTAGAAATATTGATATATATATTATTAGTTGACTAAGAAATAAGTATGAATATACTTCAACTAATCAATTAATTTTACTTTCTAGGTTTGACATAATGTTGTCGACGTGGACACATGCACGTGAGACGAGACCAATGATATCCGAAGTGAGAAGCAAACTAGATGAAATATCTGCAGATGAGCTACCGGTAGGTATAGTATCATGATAACAGAGAACATTTTTTTGTGTAAAGAAAATAGTATGAGAAAACCTGTAACTGAATATACACTGCAAAAACAATGCATCAATCTGAAGAAACGCACACGGTAATCAACATATCGCTGAAATTATTTGCTAAGTCATGCTAACCCATTCTGCTCTTCTTCTTCTACAACTTGCCAACAGCCATTTCACACCTAAGATCTTAAAAGTCTTAAAAAAGCCAAATTTTTCACTTATACCTCTCGTGATTGTATACATTCCGGACGATATACTACCCATGTCATGCAAGGGTATTGTATCTTTGGATAACCAGCTAGTTCTCCTTAGTATATTCTCCTTAGTATATTCTGGATGCAAGATGATATCGCGCCATCAGTCCATCTCTCTCTTTAAAATAGCTTCTTCCACAGCCATTGTATCTGCAGAAGATCTTCCTTCCATCTGTTTCCTTTCATCTCACTGCTCATTATGGTGTAAACACTTTGCATTCTGTTTTGTTTTTTAATTTTCAAATGAAAAACGCCCTTCCATTTGGCTATTTGACCTATTTTCTGTCCGTCTCTGAAGAAGATCCTGTTGGATCGAAACGTAAGGTCCTCTAGATTGTTTCACATTGTCTTGCCAATTTTGTGCTTAACCTCATTTTCTGCTTTTAGGACTTTCTGTTATTGATTAACCCATGTATTGATTTACACGTAACGTTTCCATCACGTTTTGTTTTATCTTGCAGGCAAACATGACTACCTTCTCAAACGACTACTTTATTTTGGAAACCGATGCAGATTACGGATTGCCATATGGAAATATCTGAAGTAAACATAGCAAATCCGTTCTATAAGTCTAGACTGAAACCGTATAATACACAAAGGAAAATGCAACAGAGACTAGTAGGTGGTCAGATAACGGTCCATATTATACTGCGCAGCAAAGAGAGAGGTTTGGTGCCAGCATACACTTTCCTCTCTTTATATGTTTTTTTCTATGTTGATTTATGATTCAGTTTTACTAGCAAACAAATGTATGTTAGTAAATACGTCTCAACTTATTAAACTTTATTGGTTTTCTTTTCTTCCATACATTCACTATGATATAGAAACCCTTACAAAGTTGGGCAAACATTTCACTCAACATTGGGAACGTGTGTATCCAAAAAAAATTGTTCGTTTTAACCTCATAGAAGTACAATTTCGAAAGTGTAATCAATTTAATTGCAAAAAAAGTGATACTTTAGTAAATAATGTATTCACTTTACTGTTTTGGTCCAACCATGTACGGAAAATATCTAAACTACCATATCAGTGTTGGGAAAATATTGCCTAACTCTTTTAGAGTAAAGGTCGAATAGCTGAACCAATAGCTCTACAGATGTTCCAAAGTTGCAGTTTATTATAGTATATACTATTCCAAATACAATACTATCATGACCTTCATCCCACTTTGATCCTTTCAACACAATAAATATGCTCGGGTGAGGTATTTAAAGTGGTCTATTAAACTGGCTGGGCTAAGGGTTACAATGGACTACAAGTTAACATATAATCGACTTACCTCTCATTAGTACTTCCATTAATACGTGTATAAAATAATATACAAGAAAGGTTTACTGCAGAAATGATTTTCATTGACAATTGATTAATCCACAGTAATTTGTGACAAATGTTTAACCATAAGCTATACACACTGATGGCACTATGATACATTGCCTTTAGTTAGTCATTGCAATGATACAACAGGTCAGGTGTATACTGTAGATAACAATGGGAAACAAATAACAAATTGAATGTTAGTGGTTGGCTAAATGCTAAATTGGTCAAATTGGTTAATTTTGAAAAAAAATCACATATCCAGAAAAGCTGAAGCACTTTAACTGAAAGTTGTTGTTGCTTTTAAATTGCTGTAACTGCTGTAGTCAACGCTCTGTAGCTAAAGATACAGTATTAAAAGTGTATATACAACATATGACGATAGTTACTAATTACATTTTATTGTTTTGGTTCTTAATTATGATACTCTAAAAGAAACTATCATTTTACATATTTTATATTCTCTTCAATGATCAATCGTTCTTCCTAGATAGTGTAAACTTTAATTAAAGTTACATGTTTCAGAAATTTACTATAAATAAGTTATTCTTACTGAGTGAATAGTTTTGAACAACAGTCATTGTAAGTGATCTTTGACAGACCCTTATATTGGGATAGTAGTGTAAAACGTGTGGGTTGTTTGGTTACATACAAAACTCATACGGCTATTTAGATGAGAGATGTGTGCTGCGAAATGGCTTAGAGGTTAATATATCAACGTTTCACTTTCATGGAAAATATATTCTAAATGTTATAATTTATAAACAGTTTAAAAGTTGTTCAATTAAATGCAGACACTATTCTCTTAAAGAAAAACAACTTTTACAGCAGAACATAATATTATTAAATGTTATATCATCTTATTGAGAGGATTTTCAGGTTTCGAAGGAGATGGCAAGTTTGGTGAGTTGTCGTCACACAATATTATGTCTGAGTACAACTAAAAGAGGAGCCTGAGTCCATGTCAAAGATCGAAAACACGGACAAATAAATTGAAAATAAAATCCAGACTCCTCTCTGAGGTCGGAAATACATATGCTATGTGTTCATCATAGTTTAATTTAATCAAGTTGCATACAACATATTTTTTATTCTTTGGTAAAATAAAGAATACATATATGTCAGTCATTTCAATTCAAAAGTATTGAATTGCTTCTTGTAAATAATATTCTAAAAGTTCATAAAAGATATCTCAGAATTATGGTATGGTTTGTTTATGTGCTAGAAATGGTTACAAAGAATACATGTCAATCTTGGTAAATAAGGGAAAAATAGCAACATTGGAAAGTTCGTTCCCTAAATGACTAAATGTTTCTTTCGTTCTTATATTGAGCTATAATTAATACCGACTATAAGTATTATTAGTTAGTCACATATTTCATTAATATCATATTTTACAAATTTTCGCAAACTTATGTGTAATATTGATCTTATTTGCAAACTTGAGAAATATATGATGTAACAGTCTAACCAAATATTGCATACTTCTGTTGATTAATTACTTAAATAAAGTTGCTTGTACTTACAATATATTACTTTATATAAGTCATGAAGTCATGAAAATCTAGAGTTCTCGTTTCTAGGCTTCTTCTTTTTTTCTCAGTCGTTATCAACTTTCAACTTATAAGTTAAAGATCAAAACTTGCCTATTGAATATAAATGAATTCCATCATTAATCTATTGTTAGATCACATAAAGAAAATGCCCACTTAAGCTGAATGACAGCGTTATCCTGATAATTAGCATTCAAATACAATTCAATTCAATACTCGATTCGAGTAGGTTTTTATAACCGTTATAAATGATGTTATTTAAGCAACTAGTGAACGATTTTCTTTCTAGTTTGCTTAAACACAATGCAGGTGTTATTAATCATTTATGGAAATTAAAGAAGATATGAATATCTCTATGAAAATTGGGACCTATAATTGATTAACTTAGTAGGACTGTAGTAGTCAAAACATTAACTAATCAAGTTAGTTCATTATATGAATTAACTTTTAGTTTAGTTTAGTTTAGTAGAAAAAAGGATCAGGAGGGACACTTAAGTCCCCATCAAGGACCCTATAAGTCGCTTATATTATAACGTATATCAAGCCTAGCGCATTGCATATAAATTAACTCCATTTTTACTATATTGATCATACAAAAGAAAAAAATACACGCTGAAGCTGAATAGAATCGTTATCTTTATCACTAGCAAATTTAATACTCGATTCGAGAAGGTTATTGTTACAGCAGATATGATTTAAGCAACTAGTAATCGGGTTTCGTTATAGCTTACTTCATGTTTTTTTTTAATAAGTACTGGAACTTAACGGAAGAATAGGAATAAATCCAATAAATTTGTAACCAGTGATTGATTAAACTAATATAATTGTAGTAGTCAAAACATTGTAACTAATAAAGTTTTTTTTTTAATTTAAATTCACTTTTAAAGTAGCTTAGATTATAAATTATATTTCTTCTTCTTAGATTAGTTAATGAAACTTATACTGATGTAAAAGATGGTGGTTTTACAAAATAACAACCCTTACAAAATGTCGGTATTTTATAGATCACACATTGCATGAATCAATGATCTACTTTTTATACGTATTAATATCAACTCTGACGCAAAGTGACATTGCACAAGATGAACACAGCATATAGGTGGAATACAGGGTGACAGACCAGTGTATATTTGATTTAGGAATAATGCAGAAACAGCATTCTAAAGTTGTGGAGAAATAAATCAAACAACAATTTTATTGCAGAAGTTGTTGTCAAATAGCATCTTAATTTATACATGTTTAACAATGTATTTTAACTTTACTTTAACACTTTACCTGTGTAGAACCATGCATTAATCATTACATCGTAAAGTGAAATGCTCTTGCATTCTTTGAAGGTTTGAGAGGCTTTCGCCACTATGACATCACTTATTTTCAAGATAACAGCCTCCCGACACGTCTCCCAAAATGGCGAAAGATTTTTTTTCGTAGTTGTTCTTTATAAAGATTTCTATCAGATCAGATGAAGAATATGACTGGCCATGTGTCTCCTTTAAGGACACCGTACTGTTGCACAATATAAATAATCATTGTGTATATGCCATGGCAATGTTTTTGTTTGAAGGACAGTGTCTGTTCTGTCTTTTCTCCGGACTTCAGTCAAACCTTCCAGAAGGAAGTAAAATTTGTTATTCTGTTTCAGATTAATTAATTGAATTCTTTCCACTTACTGCTTAAACTTGATAAATTGTATGTGTGTATCATCTCAGAACAGCACATCATCCTTGTATAAGGTGTATGATTGTTTCGTACCTATTTTAAATGAAAGGAGTGATCTTTTATGTAGGTCATGCATGTCAAGTAGGGAGGAGTAGCCCGATGTGAAAGTGAAAGCATTTGGCATGAGAGTTGAAGCTGTTATTTAATTATTATTACCTCATATGTTTGCACTTGCGTTTTGATCTTTTCAATTAAAGCAATTACAGTATGGAATAGCGTTTTTCAGAAGACAATATAGTTTTTGCGATATGAGAAATACGTGTATCATAAAGTATCAAATGATTAACATGTGTTGTAATAATAAGTAATAGAAAAATATTCAGCAACAAACAAGTTAACTTAATCTTTATCATCGCACTCGACTTGCTGTTACAACCATTTGTCGCATGTCTTTCTTACTGAAATTGACTTAAATTGGTTATTTTTTTTGGGGTACACTTATGTGTTAGTTTACTCTATTGAATACCAGTTTATATTACTTTCTATCGGTAGATTTCTTTTAAATAGCGTATTTATGTAGACTTACATTAATATAGGCATAAACCATCTGCATTATTTGGGAACGGACTATACTTAACTAGCAAGGGGTCGATCTTAAGGTAAGATTTTATTTCCTTGTATTGTTTTCATTTACAGTCAAGGAGATGGTAACTTCTATGGGCCTAAACGTAAGTGATATGACTGAGTCATTTATCATTTGATGTGGTGACTGTTTGACTGCCAAAAAAGAACCATTAAATTAGAAGAAAACAACAACTGAGTAGAGATAGGATTCATGCTTAAACTAATCATTTTAACTTCAATCGAAGCTCTGAAGAAGAAACAAGTTCTCAAAATGATTATTATTCGATAAAATTATCTGGTTTAATTATCTTAGAACAATAACCTTGTATTAGGTGAGTGATTGTTTCGTACATAACTTGATGTAGAATAAGTATAGAATCGCGTTTTCGAAAGGCAATACAGTTCAGGCGAAGGATATATAAAGGTATAATAAAATGTGATTGATTAACTTGTGTTGAAATATCAATAATAGAAAAATATTTAGCAACAACCTAGTTAACTTAAATTTTACCCTCGCACTCAACGTACTGTTCCGATCATCTGTCGCAGGTATTTCTTTGATACAACTGAAATTGACTTATATTTGCTAATTTGTTTACACTGTGTACTTTAATTTATAGAATACCAGTTCATATTACTTTCCATCGGTAGATTGCTTTGAAACTCGCGTATATTTACAAACTGACATTTATGTTATGCATGGACCATCTGCATTATTTGATAACGGACTATAATTAACTATCAAAGGGTCGACATTGAGGTAAGATTTCATATGATCAATATTTTTTCGTTTACCTTCAAGGAAATTGTTAGAAATGTTATGCAAGCATATATAAAACAACTTCGATAGACCTAAAAGTAAGTTATCTTACCGAGTCGATTGTTATTCGATGTGGTTACAGTTTGATGGCCAAATCTCTTTGTTGAGAACTAGAAGTAAAACAACAACTCAGGAAAAATAGGTTCCATGCTTAAAAGTCCTTTCAACTACAATCTGAGCCAGAGCAAAACTTCTCAAAGTAGTGATGTAAATTGTTTCAACAAGTTCATGGTTCTCTTCCTTCCAGAGTAAAGAAGATGTACAGATTGGAGACGTGCAGCACTTTAATTACTATTGTTTATCTGGCTCTATTGCAGCAAGGTTTGATTATTCTCTTGTTTTGCCCTATACATGCAGTTTTTTACTTTCTAATTTTCTTATTCAGACATTATAAACAGTTCTATATTTCATTTTATGTTGTACGGCAGGACAAAAAACCATACCCACAGGCACGTAATGACAAATACTTGTACCGCAATTCTAACTGTGTGAAATACGAGGATCCAACGTTATGACGCTACCGTGATCTCTAGAGATAGAAACAAAGGTAAAAGACCCTTCTAGGAAAGTCTCGCCTAACTAATAATATGAAACGTACGCATTACCTGTTGCTGTTTCTTATTTTCTTCATTTATTTTTAGGTATTTGTTCCATCACGAAATGGATTCCTCGAGGAGAATCGATCACAATGAGTTGCACGATAGAAGTAAAAGTGAATACATTTCCATTGTGGAAGTTCAATGATGAAGTCATTTACGCACATGGAATTCAACCAATAGGTCTAGGTTTTACAAACGTCCGTGGAGAAATCGTTGATAACATTATTTCCTACTTGTACATCAAAAATTTTACAAGTGAAAATGCTGGAACGTATACTTGCTTTATAAGCGATTCAATTATACAATATTATCTACACACCTGCGGTGAGTCTTAAAGATTTTACTTATGATAATCAACAATTTTGTCCTAGTGAGTTATACTTACTGCCAGGGTGATGACACATACATGTAAATTAATTAAAATCTGATTGAAGAAGGGCGTCAATGGCGTTTGTAGGCTGTGTATTTAGTACGAAGAGCCAATGTTAAACTCGATTATTATTGTTCAAAATGCTATAGATTTTTGGTAAGTTTTGCTTAAATTCAAGACCAAAACATATTTTTCTTACTTATGACAACATAACTTCTTAAGCATCGCTACATGAATATAATCTTCACATGGAAGTACACAGTTCAACTTTCTTTGACATTTTTTTGTAATATTTGGTATAGATCTCTTCACTGAAATATTTAGAATAATAATATTAAAGATATTAACATTTATATTAAATTAAAGAACCTCTTAACTGTTCGTTTGTTACAGAAATTCCAGAGTTGAATATTGAAGTTAACAGCAAACCTATGAATGCTGTATACTTTATTCAAGAAGGAGACAACTTAAGTATCGTTTGCATGGCAGCGCATTCTACATGTGTGTCTTTGTATCTGACTTTTGAAAGTATTAGCAACATATCCACAAATAATCAAAATCAGCATCAGAATGTAACAACCGATGATGTGCTACGAGTGAATTTTACAGCATGGAAAGACGTTATCGTAACATGTCACTTAAACTACGGTCAGACTTGGGACCTTAAAAAAGAATCATTCGCTGTTTTAGTTTCAACGCGAAATGAGAATAATGGTAGTTCTGAAACGGTGCCGTCTACAATAGGTAAGCCTAACATGTAATTCTTATATAACGTCGGGTTTGGTACTTACTTAATGGTGGGCATGAAGATAAAGAAATATTTGTAGAGCTTTTGTCTTTAACTGATAAAAAAAACAAAAAATATTAGTAATGCTTATTTATTATATAAAAGCATGTTAATGATATGCGGAATCACATGTATTGAAATCTGGTGAAAGAAATGAAGCAATAAGCGAGGGAGGAAAGGTCATCTAAACTAATTATGGTACATCAGAAACAATACTTTTCTTCACAACGTTCTTAACATTATTAAGCAAAATATAATCGTAGAAAATACTTCTGCAGAGATAAATCTTTTCCTGTTATCAATAAAATGTTAGTTGCTGAATTCCACCGCTACTCTTCAGTTGATTTTACAGATCCACTATTTATAACCGTTGTGGGAGCAGTTGCAGTTACGGTTTTCATCACATTCTTACTCATGGTCATTTGTATCAGAAGGAGAAAGAAAGGTAAACAGTGCCATGTTGTGTATAATAATGCGAAATTTTAATATACATACATACTTTTACTGAAAAAAAGGAATACAAAGAAGCTGTAGAAATGTTTTCCGATACTTTCCTTTAATATGTAGTTGAATTTAAGTTTTGATAAATTTCTTCAACAACATATATATAGTAGGTATTGAGAAATGGTGCACAAGATAACTTCCACAAAGTTATAGCATAAATCAGTTGAAATTACATTTTCACTGAGTACTTAATTCATTGTTTTTGGCAATAAAGTAAGGAGTAGAGTCCAATTAACATCAGGTAAAATAGAACATCGAAATGCAAAAAGTTTATCGTCATCTGTTGTCAAGTCATTACATGGAATAATTCGATTATATATTGTCCTGGCAAAGCAATCTCAGAGGCGGCTGGGAGGCGTAAGATGGCGTCTGGATAAATAATTAGAGTCTATTAGAAATATTAATAACCGAGTAAACAATTGTCAACTAGAATATATCATTCCTCATGTTTTTATCCATATTTTTGATAATCCACGCATTTAATATTACAGAGAAACCACAAGAAATGACTTATATGAGGTAAGGAAATATAAATTGATTTCTGATATCAACAGTAGTTAACTATTTATATCAACAATATTCTCGCAATCTTGGCAGCACTAGTCATTTTTCTAAATGTAATGTTTGTCTGAGTTGCCTTTTATGCAAATATTTCCATCAGAGAATGTTGCATTCGTCTAAATACGAAAACAAAATTTGTTGATTTGAATTTCAACCAGTTATTAAAACTACAATTTTTATTTTGAATTGCCTAGCCATAGTTGTCACACAATCTTGATTGATCAGTAAAGATGCAAAAGTTACCTGGAAGCATCATCTGTGTCCAGTGGAGGACTGGCTCATTGCCTTACCTGCTCGGATCAGGCGCTCCAGTAGATCCTGAGAGCCAAGTCGCTCATTAAAGGATGAGAAGCACAAGCTGCCGATTTCATATCGGCCGTGAAAGTCGCTTGTTTTAAAACACCAGCACTGTCGGTTAGGTCACTGAGATGTTTAGCAATTTATACCTAAGTTTTCCCCCGTATATTTCTTTAGACCACCATAATTACTAAAGGCACGATGAGGTTAAGCAAAATGTTGTCAATGGAAAATAAGACTCCTGTATCATATTTTGTTTTCTTTTTAACGTTCTGTTCTGTCTATAACTTGATTCGTGGGAAGATCAAAATAGTTCTAATTTTTGTCAGGTTGATTGGTATTTATTTAATTGTGATTACTGATTGGCCTTTCCAAGACGAGACAAAGTAAAAACATGTTTCAACCTGAATGAAATAAACATAGCTATAATGTATTTATACTGGTGATATACTGACATTACGTTATCTTAACCTAAATTACTTTCAGTGAAAATGAGAATACAAATGGAGATCAGAACATGGATATTGACCTTGCAGATCCAGGTTTGTTTTAAGCTGCCTTATACTTTTCAAGGACAATACACGATATATATCGCGTCCCAGAAGATACCTCCACTGTATGAATGTATGAATGTTTCTAGTTCCAAACTAATATTTAACTGTTTATAATTATCACCACAGATGTCGACAATCATTATCTTATTTATCTGTCATAAATTAAACTGTTAATATGTCTGGAAGTGGGTGTAAATTTAGAACTGGTATTTTGTCATTGGAAGGCGATATAGACACTATTTGTCCCACACTACAGGCATGTATTAATGAAAAAGAAGAAGGAAAATAGTTCTTAGTTTGTATCGCGCAAATGCTGATAGAGAAATTAAAGTAAAAGTTACAACGCTGTTTTTTTTATTTTATTTGTGTCCTTTGTATAAAATGTTACAGAGCTGGTCGACGGAGTGTCAAAAAATCGAAAGATGTCCAAACAACTTTCAATCAGTCAGGGTTTAAGTGGTAAGGACAGATTGGCTACATTTTACAACCATCAATTTCAAGCAGTATTTTCAATTTCAAACAAACGTAACTTTATTTGTCAAAAACACTATTTTAACAATCCAAAGATTACATTACCATGGTAAGAATAGGTTAGGTTGATTCGCTGCATTACACTGTTAACATTGTAACGTCGCATTCTTAAAGAATTAGTTTAGAGATTTTGTAAACTGTACGTCGCTAAGTGGTATTATGAAACAAAGTGTGTGGATGTTCGGAACTGGTAATTTGTCATTGATATCGACGATACTTGTTCCAAACTAGATACATGTATACATGGGAAAAAGGAAGGAAAATAGTTCTCAGTTTTTTATCGCTTAAATACTAATATAGAAATTAAGATAAAAGCTTCAACACTGTTTCTTATTTTACTTTTTTTTCGGTTGTATTATTTTTTGCAGAGCTGGTATCTGAAGTGCCAAGTAATCGAACGATGTCCAAACAAATTTCAGTCAGTGTAGGTTTAAATGGTAAGGACAGATTAGTTACACTTTCTAACCATTCACTTCTAGCAGTATTTTTAACTCCAAAACAGACGTTACTTTATTTGTCAAAAAATACCTTCTTAACAATCCAACCATTTTATTTCCAAGGTAAGAATAAGTTAGGTGTGCTGCGGTATTTGTTACATTACACTTTGAACATGGTAACGTTGCATCATTAATGAAATATTTTACAGACTGGGTTAAATGTACGTCATTGAGTGGGTATTATGAAACAAAGTGGGTGTATATTTGGAAATGGTAATTTGTTATTGGATAGGTAGGGTGAAATCGACAATACTTGTTCCAAACTAGAGGCATGTAAAAATGATAAAAGGGAAAATAGTTATCAGAAATTAATCGCTTGACAGCTCATAGAGAAAGTAAAATGTTTGCTTGTGATATTGAGAACGCTATTTCTCATTTTACTTTTGTGTGTTCTACGATTTCGTGCAGAGCTATTCTCTGAAGTGCCAGGTAATCGAAAGATGTCCAAGCAACTTTCAATCAGTGTGGGTTAAATTGATTAGGACAGATTAGTTACATTTTATAACCAATCACTTTAATCAGTATTATAAATTCCAAAAAGACTTTAGTGAGCCACATAAACGTTACCTCAAAATTCTTTGATCTAGTTATGCCAGATACACACGCTATACTTATAACAGATAACTTCGTTCTTTCATACCGTAACGTCAAATTATATATGCATCACTGACTGGATGAAGAGGAATATAAACCATGTATTCAACATATTTGTTTCTAGGTTAATGTCATCGTATATGTAGATGTTAAGACAATAAATATAAGTGATGCAAGCGTTACGTCGTATTTGTTTGTAACGGTAATTAATCTTATTTGCTTAAATTAATGATAAATCTTTATCGTATAATCGATATCATTATGAAAAATGGTACACGCACGTTCCTTTTAATGTCAATGGTTATGATCTGCATATCTGCTCAGTTTGCGGAAAGTAAGCTTAGTTTGAATATAATGTTAGTCAAATGAGTCATATATATCATGCTCATTCAATATTAATCCATACCAGTAGCTAACATTTGCAAACATTTCTTCGTCTAGAAATGGGCTTTAGCAATTCCGACGGGAAAGCAGGAAACGCTGAATTATCGACCGACAATGTACAGTTAGTTTCTCTTCTGTCGGCCGGAACCATCTTTGATTACTGGATAGCCTCGAGTAAAACTTCGACTGCACACGAGTACTTTATTGCTAAAACCGTCTCAGGTGATATAAATAGCACTGCTCATTTATTGTTATCTGCCATACATTTTACTCTAAAACAACAGACGTCATAT
>JAIPMN010031606.1:3617-23140 GCA_020650975.1 Apostichopus californicus
AATTTGACCCCTCCCCCAGGCCGGCCATCAGTCTTCAGCCCCCCCCCCCCAATCAAAAGTACCTTCCTACGCCAATGTATGAATATACAATAAGGCTTTAAGGTTCAGTTATATAGGTGTTTTCTTAGGATGCAATCCCCGCCCCAATACCTTTCATCCAACCCCTCCATATCGCATTGAAAATGGCACACTTGTTTTCAATCAACAAAAACAAGCAAAGAGTAACAATGAACTTCCCTTTCTTCCTAACCGCCCCGCTAACCGTAAAAGTAGATACGATTTTCACACTTATCCAGTTTGGAGAGAGGTTATCATTCATACGTGAAGAGTGCCTCATTCTAAGTTCAGAATAGTGAGATGTAGCCTTGCGCAATAAAATCGCCTCGACCGGTTGGCTACATTAATATACTCCATTGCATCCTTGTAAGACTGGTATAGTATGGCGCGAGAAAGCGGAATATATTACGTACAGAAATTATTTTCTTAATACCTTATATGTATTCTGTATAAAAATATATATTCTCTTACAGCAAATATTCTATATAAAAATATATATTCTCTAACACAAATCTTTACTTTTTTTTAGGCCATTTTATATTTATTCTCTAATAGAAAAATATATATTATCTTACAATAAATATTCAGTAAAGATATATATACTAACACAAAAATTATATTTTTCTAAGCCAAGAATATATATATTCTCTAAGAGAAAAAATATATATATTCTCTAAGAGAAAAAATATATATATTCTCTAAGAGAAAAAATATATATATTCTCTAAGAGAAAAAATATATATATTCTCTAAGAGAAAAAAATATATATATTCTCTAAGAGAAAAAATATATATTCTCTAAGAGAAAAAAATATATATATTCTCTAAAAAAATATACATTTCGGTGAAAATGCGCCCTGCACCACTGACGTAACAGATTACCTGCCTTGGAGATTTTAATAGGCACTCGCGGTAGATCGCAGGAAATTTGAGCTGTGCAAGTGACTTTCCCACGTTCGTTTCTTTTGCAAGGCTTGGCAAATTGATTACGTAACACACCGGCTAACGCTCCAAACTAATAACCTTGAAATGTGAAGAAGTGAGCCGTGGCCAAAATGAACGGCATGTTTACTACAGGGCTTATTTTCAAGTGTTGAAATTCTGGTGCAGAAAAAATATTTTTCTCTAACAAAATATATAAATTCTGTTACAGAAATTATATTTATTCTACAAAATAAATTATATTCTATGCAAAAATATATTTGTAGTGTGTGTACGGAAAATATATATATTCTCTAACATTCAAGCTCTATTCTGTGCGAAAAATATATTCTGTACGAAAAATATATTCTGTACGAGAAATATATTCTGTACGAAAAATATATATGCTGTACAAAGTACGGAGCTCTATAAGTGCCAACTGATATGTTGGTGTTTCAGTAACTTCAGTGAACAGCTTATTCATTATATTGGTCATAAGTGTGCAAGTACAATGTACTTCCTTGCTCAGAACCGAAATGCAGTTCAAAGTTAATGGTTTTGCGACATCACATTGCACATGATATTACGACGATACGATCGACAGCATAGCCTATACTGTATCTAGCCGGCTTAGCAGTCCCATTAACATATCGTATAACCAGGGAGCTGTTAGAGTAGCAGCTCCCTGGTATAACATAGGTAACATACGTATAGCAGCAGTATTGCAATCATGGCGTCCAGATATAGCGCGTAAGTAGGATAGTTGGTAGTGTGATGTTAACGTTAGACTACTCTAAACAGCATACTTATTACTTACACTAGGCTAAGACTTAGCATATATTCCACTATTTGCTCTTCTCTAACCACAGTCTTTCAATAATTTGTTGCATTTCTGCAAGGACTCCATACATCAACGGAAAGAAAGTGGATGTGAAGAAAACAGCAATATAATGAATAAGCTGGTCACTGAAGTTACTGAACAACAAAACATCTCAGTTGGCACTTACAGAGCACCGTACTTTGTTTAGCATATTTATTTTTTTTCGCACAGAATATATTTTTCGTACAGAATATATTTTTCGCACAGAATAGATCTTGAATGTTAGAGAATATATATATTTTCCGCACACACAATAAAAATATATTTTTGCACAGAATATAATTTTTCCTGTAGAATATGTATATTTTCTGTCTCAGAATTTATATATTTTGTTAGAGAAAAATATTTTTTCTGTCAGAGAATATATATATTTTTGTACTTTGTACAGCTAATATATTTTTTTTGCACAGAACATATTTTTCGCACAGAATAGAATTTTGTTGTTAGAGAATATATATATTTTCCGTACACACAATAAAATATATTTTTGCACAGAATATAATTTTTCCTGTAGAATATATATATTTTTGAAAGAAAAAAAATATTTTTCTCTTAGAGAATATATATTATATTATAAATGTTTTTGTGTTAGAGAATATATATTTTTTGCAGAATATATATAAATATGCCAAAAATGTATTTTTGAAGTAAACCATGTATGTATTTTGCAAGTAAAGCATATATATTGTTGTACGTAATATATTCCGCTTTCTCGCGCCATAGGTATAGCAGTAGAAATATATCTCGTATAGCGCTCGACAAGACTCCTGTATTTTCTCTTAAAGATAAAGCGACATTAGGCAAGGTCTAGTACTTGTCACTTTCGTACCCATAATATATAAATTAGATGGTATAGTAAACTATATACTTGGCCTGTTTTACTACATCCTTTGTGTCGGTGAGTTCGCATATATGTAGAAAAAATGTTGTAATAAAGCATGCAGCTGTCACCGAGATCTTAGACCCATGCCTGGTATTAATCAAAGTCCAATTTATAAAGCAGTCGATGTTATGGTCCCTCGTGTTGTAAAACAGCTCTTCAGCTGTACAGTAGACTCTTTGCATTATATTGTCAAATGCATATACAAGGACAGCAAGGTAAACAAATTATTGTTGTCCGTATCTGATACTGCTGTATCATTTAAAACAACTGATCAGGAATATCATTAACCAGACCGAAGTCCAGGCATGTTGTATAGGTTATGTATACATGTACTGCCATTTAATACTATAGTACAACACGCGTACGTTAATAATTGCCTTTTGTCGTGTAGTGGACACGATATACAGAATTAATCTTTGTTCAAAATAGGTTCCAAAGTAAGAGGGGATGGAAGGAGAGATGAAGGGAGGAGGGAGGTATATGGGCGAGCCATGTTTGAGACACAAGAGGGGTCACTGGAGGGAATAGATCAAGAGTTGTTAGGCGCCCAAGCTGCGAACAGCTCCATGGTTAAAGAATTTAAGTAAATTTTGTGATTAATTAAAGTGACTTGGATCTGTTATTATCATCAAGGAAGATGTTTTGAAAAGTACATGATAATAAATGTGTCACACATGAGATCTGCAAAGTATTCTTTTTCGAGGCTGGACTGGGGAGAGTGCTTTGGTTGAGGGACAGGGATATCCCGGCTTCACCACCACCACCTATTTTGCTCACTGAAATAGACGAGAAATACGTGAGAAATATTTCTAGTTCAACTATTGTATCGATGAACGGAAACAGAATGATGCTATAGTCTCGGGGTATGAATTAAACCAATAACGGTCCTACCTTGTTGAAGTGGATTTCAGGATTGGTTTGTGGTTCTGGTAAAGCGGATGAGGACCAATACCGGCTAAGAAGGGGAGCAAGACATCCTCGAAACTTCCTGGACTGACGACTGATGGACAACATAGTTTATGACTATATGCTATAGCGGGGACTGGAAAGTTGCTGGTGTAAGCTTTTCTCGAGGATAAATGTCTTCCCTATGTGGCAATGGTAAGAAGGCTCAATCAATACACAATGTACGCTGTGCTTGCTATGGTATGGTATGGTAGTGACGATGGAAACGAGGTCAATGGTACGGAGCATTTTAAGTACCACGTTATTATATCTTTGAAATATTTTAGCCAAAACTTACCCGGCGCTGGAAATACATTGGCAATGTTTTGAAATATTATTTACTTCAATTATTGAATCCATTAATGATCAATTCACGTTTATCTACATAACTTTATTGATTTCTTACCTTTCAACAAAATCACCCATGACCGAGCCTCCTGGCACGAAATCTATCCAAGTGCACAATTACCTCAGTCCGATCTCATCCGATACTGTTACCGGGTGATCATGACGATGGAACGCCAAGCGAAATATCATTTTGGAAATATCATGTGGTATGCCTATACACATAGTCATGAACAAATGTTGAGGAACCGGCGATCTACACTCTACACTGTGTTTATAGCTGAATGTATTTATGTTACAATTATGGTAGTTGAAAGATTCCATAGTATACCATTTAATTTATCACCAGTGTCAGTTATGTCTTAGGGGTATTCAAGAACAGCTAAGTTAGAGGTCAAGTTTACCAACCATCCCTCAAACTATCAACAAAGTATAAAAAATAACTGCATGTACGCTTTCATTCGCGACTCCTTGATTACGTGAAGGTCTCATCCCGCGGCATATTCTGAGATTAAATATAACGGAGAAGACTTGGTCATGGGTGAAGCTTTGGAACGACTTACCACACAACATAAAGACTGCCAAATCTCTCGCCATATTTAAGAAAATTTTAAAAACACATCTTTTTAGTTTCTCTACGTGATTTTGTCACTTTTCTATAGTCGTGGTTTTATCTAGACTGTTACTTTTGTATAACTCTATTTTATGTGCTTATCCTTTGTTTTGTTTTTTATAGGTTTTGGTCTGTTTTATAGTCTTCTCGTGTTTTAACATTTTTGTGTTCGTATTTTACATACTGTTTAATTTTCGTTTATGTGTTTTCTAGACTTTTTATTCCTTTGATTTCTCTGTGTTTTTGTTTCTATTTGTTTTAGGTTTTGTAAAGCGCCTAGAGGCCTTTTGGTATTTGGCGCTATATTAAGAACTTATTTATTATATTATTATATAAATACCAAGACAAGGCCGAAGCTAACGGGAATGGTCACCAGATTCTCAACATTGTGGAACGCGGAAAGAGTCACTTCATCATTTTTGGTTATTTTCAATTATGTTCCAGTGTGGCAGTAGGCTACGTCTCAAGTCAATGATGCGAGACAAATTTGGCTTTCATACCTACGCTCATATCTTGGATGAGTTTCCCTTGAAACTATTTCTACAGCGAAAACTGCCAATCTGTTTTGACTGAGTTATTTCATTCAAAAAGTAGCAAAATACTATTATACTTTAAAAACACCTTTTCTAGACTCTTTTGTTTTTTTATTAGTAAGTGAAGGTTAATAAGCGAGTCAGCTGATGACGTAAGTTACATAAAGGAAAATGAAATGAAGTTAGATTCAATTTACTACATTTCTCATATATACTACTTGTACTCACAGACGTGGAACACACAGTGTATATACTACTTGTACTCACAGACGGGGAACACACAGTGTATATACTACTTGTACTCACAGACGGGGAACACACAGGGTACATGCTACTTGTACTCACAGTGTATATATACTACTTGTACTCACAGACGGGGAACACACAGTGTATATATACTACTTGTACTCACAGACGGGGAACACACAGTGTATATACTACGTGTACTCACAGACGGGGAACACACAGGGTACATGCTACTTGTACTCACAGTGTATATATACTACTTGTGCTCACAGACGGGGAACACACAGTGTGTATACTACTTGTACTCACAGACGGGGAACACACAGGGTTAAACACAGGGTTAAACACAGGGTTAAATCTCCCTGCCCCCCTTCCATCTTTGTAAGGCTTGCATGGAGTCGTAGCTTATCAGATGCATTTCATGTAGACTATACACTACGCTCTCCAAAAAATGGATTAATAAATAATATTGATCAGTTTTTCTTTCGAAGTTATCATCATAATTTATTTTTGTTTTTTATGCTCATCTTAATTATTTTGAAGAAGGATTGGGCAAAAGGGGACAAAATGTTACTTATGTTTGGGTACCCTTCGTAATTTGTCTGAAACTTGGCACAAGCCTTTTACCAAAACAAAATAAATAAATAAATAAATAAATAACATAAACAAAATATTTCCATTTTCTATCAAATCTTTATTTCTGTTTTTAATCTAATAATTGAGAGATGACAAATTTGCAGCTGCCAGATATTGAAATACTGTATGTATCTTATCAATGCAGAACCCTTTAACATGAAAACAAATAATAATATAAGATTTTGTATTTATATTACAGAAGAACAAGATGCAGTAAAAACAACTAAAATGACTATATTCAGACCAATGGCCCTTTTCTTTTCAAAAGAACTAGTAGTTTGTACTTCTGACTTGATAAACTGTTACAGACAAACCATCCATGGTTAGGGATGGGCCAAAAACGTTATAAATCCATAGAGAAATAGTTTAATGTACCATGAAAAAATCAGTAGGATGGCATGAACCCCTCCTAATCTGACAAAAATTGTATAGATACATATTTGGGGACTTTCCTAAGCAGTTAGTCCAAACAGCTGCTTAAACTTTGAAACTATAAAGAGATAGAATATGTTCTTTTTTGCACTCTGTGTAAGAAGGAAAGACATGGTTACATAATTTGTTTGTAGTAAGGCATGTAAATGAAGATAGCATACCTAGTAACAGCCTAATAAGGTTGGGGTGGGGGGGGGGGGGGAACGGTTGTAGGAAAGCCTACGTGGGCAACACTAATGTTCCATGATTTGGGGAAGACTTTTGCCAGCAAGGAGAGTCCAATTTTTCTTAACGACAACTCCTCTATCATATCAAAGTACTTATGAAAATGCTGTCCACAAACTGTAACTAATGTTACAACTTCTTGCTGATCATTTTAAATGTCTTTCTATACCAGAATATACATATTGCATTGAATTCTAAAATGAAGAGGGTTGAGAAATATAAGAGGAAATATGAGGGTTGAGAAATATTATGATGCAATCCTTGAAACAAAATATATATCTTTTTCAGTACAAAGGGAAAAGTTAATATCAGCCGGTAAATAAACTAGGTGAGAGATTTGAGCAATATGTAAGAAAATGGTTACAACATATATTCCACGTTCACATTTTAGGCCCAAATCGACAATTTTCACGCCCGCAGATTACATATTTACGACCAAAAATGTGGTTCTGTCGTAAAACTAAATGCAGCGTTATCTATTGTTACGACCAAAATTAAATACAAAATCGACTAAAAACTCACTTACCAACGATATAAACATTCCACAGTTTTTCAATATTATTTTAATGTAAAGTCGATTTGTAATTTGTATTATTGTCCTCCTACTCCTAGGCTAAGATCAATAACATAATTGATGCAAGTATTCGAAATATAATGTTCTTTAGCCTGGCCCACACATCGAATAAATGGGAACCCTGATATATTCAAGTTATTATTTTCATTACACAAGGTTATGAGAGTTTGCTTGACAACTGTCTAAGGCCTGTGAGTAATAATTGGCACTATATTTTTGATGATTTGAAATTAGGCACATGTTTGTAATTTTTTTTTAAGCATGAATATTAATGACCAAGATAAAGGAAAGATTGTAATACATTGTTTAAACTGCCACGTATTGTCATTTGGACAAAGAAAAGAAAAACAGAGGTTGAACAAAAAAAACTTTTAAGAAAACAAATTTTAATGGGAACAATTTTTTTTTTATCTGTTTTCATTATAATGATGGGACTTCAGACTTTTAATTGCTATGCCCAGTTCTACACTATAAGGGTTTAGCATTTATAGCACAGAAAAGATTGTCAAAACAAACAGCACTAAAAACAAGCTAAGTTTACAAAAATATATATATGTATATGAAGGATGGACTATGTGATGAGAATCAGCAGTACTTCACTCTATCAACCAATAGATGGTGTAAAAATGGAACCGTAAATACTGTCTGTAAACTGTGTCAAACTGTAAACGTCATAATATTCATTTTCTGATAAAGATGATAAAAGTTTATGCGCAAGGACTTGTTCAACCTCTGTGGACATTAAGTGTGACTTGTTCAACCTCTGTAGACATTACGTGTGACTTGTTCAACCTCTGTGGACATTAAGTGTGACTTGTTAAACCTCTGTGGATATTAAGTGTGACTTTTTAAACCTCTGTGGACATTAACTGTGACTTGTTCAACCTCTGTGGACATTACGTGTAACTTGTTAAACCTCTGTGGACACTCCCTAGCCACTTCTGAAGTTTACCAGCTTTTCCTTCAACTTTATCATGAAGAGAAATATTCGTGCAGCAGTGTGAAAGTTCACAGAGAGGTTCCTGTACAATCATTTTAGTTGATTGAGACGAAAGAGGAACACGATAACTGACAACAGATGATTCAATACCTCATTTTACTAAGACCCGTCTTGATTATGCTAACTAAAATATGTAAAGGATAATAAAAGGTTTTGAATATTCAATTATAGTTCAAGATTATGTATGAATATTCTGCTAAACTGTTAAAGGGAGGTTATAGATGACAACGATAAATACCTTTCACCACTTCAATAATCTAAACTAATGTGCAGACGAATACAAGTACACAATGGTTATATACCATAAAGAGATATCAGCACAAAATCAAGAAAGAAGAGAAGACCCATAGAAAAAGTAACTGGTCCTGCTCTTTGCATCTTTAGTAGTTTGTACATCTTATCCCACTTAGTGCTTAGTGCTACCTCACAGAAGAGGATATCCCAAATTCCTGATGAGGCGTTCCTCCTCGCATGGGGCAAAGGAGGACTGGAGTCCTGATCAGCAATGCTTAGGAGTTCTTTTCTAACATATTGATGATAACCTGAAATGGAATGAGACCATCAATATATCAACAGTTGAAATATCAGCAATAGATACTTGCCACGGTGTCACGAACCATTCGCTTATATTGGTTTGTTCTAATAGGAATATGAAGATCATGTGATCTTTGTCCTACTTACTTTTGTTTTACCATACCAGAAGTTTCTGTTATATGGATGAGTTGGAAAGTATCGGCCAACCCCCCCCCCCCCATCCCCTCAACACACAAACACTTGGGAACTATGAAAGGTCATCAGTGCTGGCCCCAAATGTTAGGTATAAGTTGCTAAACCATCTCAAATGTTCTTTCCTTGGTGTTCTGAACCTACCATTGTTGCCCCTGTTATTAACCAAGGGATGGTGTGTGGGTGATGGTGTGGTGGTGTAGGGTGTGTGGGCAGGGAAGAGGGTAGGTATTAACATACAAACTGAATCAATAAGGGAATGCATGTTGATGTTGCCCATAATATTAATATTTGTTCAGGAATATACAAAAGAGACCATTTTATTTTGGGGGGGGGGGGGGCTTTCTAGCAAACTTGGAGGCAACCCTGATGACCTTTACAAAAGTCTTGTCAAGCAACGGACAAATCCGTTTAAGTGGTAGCCATTTTAACTAAAATCAACGACAGACCCTCACAAGCATTCAAGTTAACTTCTTTCTGAGTTCTTTGCTTAATGGAAGAAGAATTAATGTTCTTTACTTTTGAATACAAATATTGATGTTCATAGCAGAAATTAATCTTTATGCAAACTTGAGCATTTTCTTGTTGTTACAACTTTTTCCAAGAGAAATATAATTATTTTCTTCTGTGGATAGCACATTTAAATATCATAAGGAAACAACAAAAATATTTTCAGCCGTAATTGCCATAATGACGTTGAGCTATGTTGCTGTGGCCAAACACGAATCACAAAATATAACCCAATTTGAAAATTTCACAACTTGCTATGAGGATGTGCTTTGACCTCAAGATGCAAGAAACTCCCTGCTATCCCTGCCATTTTGTAATTTTTATATTGAGTAAGCAACTTCAGCCACCAAAATATATAAATAATATAAATATAATAAGTACCATACATTAAAGTGCTGTTATCATGAAATAAAACATGCTCAAGAGCACTGTACAAAAGAACCAATACCTGGAATATACAATTACCAATATTAAGAAAACCTAAAAGTAATAACAACAGCAGTAAAAGTAAAAAAATGATATAAGACAGGGTTATAAACCACAATAAAGAACATAAAAATATAAATATAAATATACAAAAAAATAAGGCACAGTAATGTGAATAGAACAACGAACAAAATATGCTACGGATGTTATTCAAACAAGGAATGAAGATGTGAACCAGACAACCAGGTTTTTCCAACCAATTTTTCTAATGAATTAATTCTACTCACAGTCTTTGTCTCCAGGTAAGGTTCAAGCCCTGCTGCACCCTTCTCTCGTCCAGTCCCAGACTCTTTGAAGCCACCGAAAGGCAGCTGGGCCTGAAACTGATTGTAGGTGTTTACCCTGAAGATAAAATTGAAGCAGTTGACATAAAAAAGACAAATATCTAAATTCATATTGATTATTTAATGTACTGATAAAATAGGAAATTGGAAGGACATATAACAAGAAAGGAACATAAAAAATTCTCTCAATGCAACGGTCTTGTGCAGGAAAAATTTTTAGGTTGTTAAGCTGGTGTAATGGAAGTGAATTATAAGATGTGTAAAAAATGTATGAAAAACAAATTTATTTCCTTAAGTTATACCAATCATGTGGAGGATGCCTACACCTGCACATGCATGGATTAGCACCAGAACACATGAGTAGCATGATCAGTCGGAAGACCACCACCCCCTCTCTCCGATCCTCAAATCAGCTACTGCTCCATGTACCTAAGTGGAAGCTCAAGTCATTTGGTCAACGATCGTTTTCTAATGCCGCTCCTACTCTTTGGAACTCCCTCCCACTGCACATCAAGTCGGCACCCAACGTTAACATCTTCAAAAACACACTCAAAACTTATCTATTTTTGACTGCCTTCCCTGAGCACTAGCGCCACTGAGCATTGGTTTTCCTCTGGATATTGGCGCTATATAAATTTGCATTTATTATTATTATTACACGGTTCAAACGTACGCCCCTCATGCAAACTGTAATTTGCTTCACCATGTGAATATTCTGCATTCTTTGGTAACTGATGGAACCAAGGTTTTCGGGCACGACGAAACTGCATGCTGTGACTGAAGGTGGCCCTTTGGATTTGTGTGACCACTATGATATCCATCTAACATGCTATTTTGAAGTAATTTTGGTAACACTAGAGCTAGGCACAAAAGCCATCACAATTATGTAGGGAGTAAATAACTATTGAAGAAACATTGAATAAATTATAAGGGCATAATAATTTTTATGAAGCTTGTGTGACCGTAATGTTGCACAAGATGAACTGCTAAGACTAGCCTCTTACCAAACGGTTCCAGCTCGAAGGCTGTTTGCTATGTAGAGGGCTTTCTCTATGTCCTTGGTCATGACCCCTGCAGCAAGACCGTACTCTGTATTGTTTGCTCGCTCAATGATATCGTTCAAATCCTTGAACTTCAGAATTTGCATCACTGGTCCAAAAATCTGAAAGTGATTTGTAAAAAGAATAGGACCAGTTTAAAACACATTCTTGCTAATAAGGATGAACATATAACAATTACTTTTGGTTTCCGAGCAGCTGGTATATTTGCAGCCTTGGTGTAAAATTATTTTGCCATCAGAGAAACCACACCGACTCATTTTGCCAGTAAGTTGTAATAATGTCACACAGGGTGTTTAAATTATTGAGGAAATTTCTTGATTTACAAAATAAAAAGCCCCCAAAATACTAACCACCATAACAATAACCATGACAATAAAAACAACAACAACAAAACATCTAGGCTGGACATATCTCAGTCTGATATCAGCGGTAGCTAGTCTTCATTAACTTTGGGGAATCAAATCTGAAGGTGCTGTCATTAACCTTTGAAAGTAAATACCAGCTAATTAATACTTATTCTAGACAAAAATTCTATACTTCCTTTCTCCTTAGAAATGAAGGTTAGCATACAGCTATGAAAGGCAACCTGTTATTTTAATGAAGTCTGTACTAAAAGTAGAGACAAGGCTGTTTAGTAAACCAAATGTAGAGTGTTTATCAAAATGTGAATCTAAACTGAAATAGGAACGATCTGTTAATAACAGGGATGAGCCTGGGGTAAAAAAGAACATGGAACTTCCTACGGTATAGGCTCTTGTTTGCGTATGCTACAGTGTGTTAGGATTTAGTTTTTGTGCCCGAGGTAGAAAAGAAATCACGGATATTCCGCGAATTCGCAGAAAAATCTCATGCCTGTAATAACAACGTTGAACACAATCTGCATACAATGAGGGCGCTAGAACACAATCTGCATACAATGAGGGCGCTACCATGAAGAAACAATTATCTGGATGGAGTCTTCATACCTCTTCCCTAGCGATGGTCATCTCATCCGTCACGTTTGAGAAAACTGTAGGCTGAATAAAGTATCCTCGGTCATGAGCTCTGCTCCCACCAGCGACTAATGTTGCCCCCTCAGTTTTACCGCTGCCAATAAGGCCTAAAATTTTATCAAACTGATCTTTGTCCACCTGTGTTAAAAAATCACCAAGAAAAAAGGAAATCAACTGATCTTTTTGTTAAACTCTAAAGACTGATTGCTTGTTGTAATCTTAACAATCTTAACACATGTTTTACTGTAGATCTGAAACTTAACTGACAAATTTCAGACATCAATATTTTCTTTATAGCAACATAATATGACTATTATCAAGAATTTCATAAGGTCAAGAACCTAACTTGAAGTAATTTGGGTATACTCTCACTAATTTCAACTAATTTTTCAACAAACGTTTTACACTTCACTACATATGTTTAAAGTATGGTGACCAGACGTCCCCAATCCTCATGGACAGTCCCAGATTCCAATAAGAAACGTTACAAAATCTACCTTAATTCCTGCCCTTTAAACCTTAATTACATGTCATTGTAAAACCACAGATGTACGCAAATACCTCGCACAGATGATCACAGAGATCGAAACAAGAACTGCTATAATGTAGGGTATAGGCCTATCCTACTATAATGTAGGGTAGGCCTATCGTACTGTAATGTAGGGTATAGGCCTATCCTACTATAATGTAGGGTATAGGCCTATCCTACTATATGAGCAGAGTAATGTACATGGGTGACCGTGTCTCCTACAGCAGAGAAGTAGTGTTAGTCCTGTGCTGACCTATAGGCATACTCTTGAGTAAGTCATGTCTGTGCTCTACCAGATTAGCACTTTTCTCTCTCAAAGGGGAGGGGGACACCCCTCCCTCCCCTATAGCCCTATCCCCTGGCCACACATTCCACCATTAAAGTTTGTCCCAGATTCATATTTAAAGCATATGGTCACCTGAGCATAAACTATAGAGCTATAAACTGATGCATATCCGATGGTAAATGCACCATAGGAATACTGCCGACATCGAGCCTATACACCTCATAGTTACAGGACCTTTAGTAGATCGATGCACCATATATAGAAGCACTGCATGTATGAACAGATCTGCCTACACTTCTAGCCTATCACCTGACAGTTACACTGGATTTTTCGTAGAAGTACCATAGAAACACTGTCCATACAAATAGAATCCTACATTTTTTGCCTATCATATAATATTAACATGATCTTTGGTAGATGCACCATATACAGGAACACCCGCACATACAAATAGGAGAGTACACCTTTATAGCCAATCACCTAATAGTTACATGATCTTTGGTAGATGCACCATAGAAACACTGCACATACAAGTAGAAGCCTACACCTTGAGCCTATCACATATCCTAGCATCAAGCAAATAAATTACAACTGATTCCACTATGTTCAGTTTACATCATGTAATATATAAGTGCAACAGAAGACTTGTGATAACTTTTGTGTAACTTTGTGTAAATATAGATAAGAACTTCCTTAGCTCTGTTAAATCACAAATGATACAAGGTACAATAAGAAAAGCAGACTTCATTATGACAAATGTTGATGTTTTGGCTAACAGGTTTTTGACCTAACTCACCTGTGGTCCTTGTTCACTTTTAGGGTTAAATGGATCACCAACGACTTTGCTTTTGGCCCTCTCTGCAGAACGTTCCACAAACTCATCGTAGATCCCCTCTTCCACAAAGGTTCGTGACCCAGCTGTGCAGCACTGTCCATGATTGAAGAACAGAGCTTGGTGTGCTGTCTCCACTGCAGTACTCACTGAATATGCATAAAATCAGAATCAAATATGATAAAATAACAGTGACCTCAGACATAACAGCTTTCAAACGGGAAGGATAATTCTTCATGACTAAGGACCCTATTTGAACCCTTTTCTATACAATAACAAGTAAACAAATCTAACTTAATATAGTAAGTAGCAAATTTGACACAAGATGGACTTGAATAAGTTCCAACACACTTGCATTCAATGGGGCCGCAACACTCACCGATGCACCTAATTCTAAATTCTAAATATGGACACATGACATTGAATGAGAAACGAAAGATCACAAAGTTCTTTTGTCCAATTGTAATGCTGAACTATCCTATCACGAGTAGTGGCTATACTCAACTCCTCATTGAAGAATACATATTGTGTCTTTCCCTGCTATATGTTAAAGCTCCACAGACCACATCAGGGAAATTTATATTCAGGATCCCAGTGCAAAATGGTTAAATTTCTATAAAAGTTCAAAGATGTATCACCCTTCTCTACACAGGAATCATCTAGTAATTTATAAGACACAACAATTCAGAGCCTCAAAAATTGATACAACAACTTTGAACACTAAATTATTCCCTGCACATTAATAGTGTTTTGAAAGAGTTCCCCCATGCTGCCCACAATTTGCCCGCTCTATGCTCTACATAAATAAACTCACTATCTGTATCTGCAAGTATGATGTTAAGACTCTTCCCACAGGTTGCACAAAATTCATTTACCCCCCACCCCCCCCCTATGCTGCCCGCAATTCGCCCGCCCTGTGCTCTAGATAAATATACTCACTATCTGCATTGGCAAGTATGATGTTAGGGCTTTTCATGTAGGCTGCACAAAATTCATTCACCCGCCCCATGCTGCCCGCAATTCGCCCGCTCTGTGCTCTAGATAAATATACTCACTATCTGTATCGGCAAGTATGATGTTAGGGCTCTTCCCGCAGGCTACACAAAATTCATTCACACCCCCCACCCCCCACCTCCGCCCCATGCTGCCCGCAATTTCGCCCCCTGTATGCTCTACATAAATATACTCACTATCTGCATCGGCAAGTATGTTAGGGCTCTTCCCGCAGGCTGCACAAAATTCATTCACACCCCCCCCTCCGCCCCATGCTGCCCGCAATTCGCCCACTTTGTGCTCTAGATAAATATACTCACTATCTGCATCTGCAAGTATGATGTTAGGGCTCTTCCCGCCCAGTTCCAGAGTAACCTTCTTACAGTTGCTAGATGCAGTCTCCTGGATAATTCGTCCGACCTGTTAACCCATAGAAACTATGACATGACAACAAAGGACTGCATAGTGAAATCAAAGTATGATGGTCTAGCTAGCACAAAACAGTGTAGTTCGTAACAAGGTTTAAGAAACAACATATTGTCTCACTTGAAACCATGTCCGGATTAACTGTGGGTGGATGCCACTTCTAATGACATGGGAAAGTACTTAGGATGGATGGAGAGGGCAGGGGGAGGGGAGGGGAGGGGAGGGGTGTGGGGTGAAGGATGAAGAGGCACCCTTAGAACAACACCAAGCCTTTTACCAACATCAAAATGACAGCTGTAAAAGTGGACGACAAACAAATTTGAAATTAACGACTGATTTGATCTGCCAGTCACCAAGTCTGGTTGCTAGGTAACTGAATAAGTACGAATGTAATTAAAGAGGTTTAACACTTACCTCAGTGGAGCCAGTGAAGGCGACTTTCACAATGTCAGGATGGGATGCCACAGCACCACCAGCAGTAGGTCCAAACCCAGATAGGACATTGACAACACCAGGTGGGAAGCCAGCCTGGTAATGGTTACAGAACATGAAGCCATGTTTAGTCACATTCAATAACTAGCTTTAAACACTCAATCTTTATTCAGTTTATCAAAATCGTTGATGTCTGAATATCAGTTAGGTATTAATCTGTGTTAATTCAGTCTTATCTTTATAAGAGCATTAACTTACTTCATTTTTGACGTTAAAAATTCCTTTGATCATATTTTTTCCTATAACTCTGAGGACATGATGTTAGATGTTGACCCCCTCCCCAACCTCTTCCATTGTGACTGTCCCTGGAAATCCAGGACACCTGGTCACCTTATGTTAAAATAATCTTGTGGAGGCAAACTTGATATTGGTTAGTGTTTAGAGAGGGCGTTGAGGTCAAGTGGTTAAGGCAGTGGACTTGTGATCTAAGGATTACAGGTTCGAGTCCTGGCCAGATCATTGCGTTGTGTCCTTGGGCAAGGCATTTTATATCCATTGCCTCTCTTCACCCAGGTGTATATATGGGGGGTAACTTGTAAATATAGTTGCATGCGCCGGTTTGTGGCCGCACCCTATGGGAAGTCCCCGGGGGACACGTGGTTGTGGTGCACATGTGGTGCCCCAGGAGAGATTGATTGAATTGTGCACACTTTGGTGTGTAGGTGTGACAAGTTACCAATGACCAGGGTTAAGTTGTAAAGTCGTGTGAGAGGGCCTTGGCCTTGAACAAGACTGTAAACCTAAAATTATCATAATAAAATAATTAACATCATAGCAATGTAACAGTGGGCAGATACAGTTGTTTAAGCCAACTGAAAGAGATTATTCGAAATTGAAAAGGCTTCCAGTGACTGTCACCTTCACAAGAAAACAAGCTTGGCCTGTGTTAACTGTCATACTTTGTATCTCTTCTAGAGATGTCACACTTGAACAGCATTCTATCACATTAGCTGAAACTCTTTAAGTAGAAAACCAGTTTTAATATTTTTTTCTTATTTTGTTTTTTAAAGAGTATGCCTTGGTTTCTCATGTTTCTCTTTTAAATGATTGACAACCTATTTTCTGAAGTATTTATCTGCTCACCTCTTTGATGAGATCTGCAATGTAGAGGGCGGTCAGCGGTGTTTGCTCTGCTACTTTCATCACCACACAACATCCAGCAGCCAAAGCAGGACCCAACTTCCAGGCTTGCATCAGCAACGGAAAATTCCACTGTGACGAGTCAAATATAATTATACATTAATTATTAAAATCAACAACAGTAAAACTGACGGCTCTGGGCTTGAGAATGCTGTTCTAGAAATAACTTTCTTTGCTCTTTTCCAAGTCATATATATATACAAACATTCTGAAGAAATTTGGTTTTGATAAACAAACATGATTAATGGTTCAACTGACAATCATATGCAACAAAGAACTAAAATGAAGATGACAGATCTTTTGAGAAATACATCTAGCAAGAAAAAGACACTTTAAAATTTCTTTCCTTTTCTGTTTCTTGAGAGTCAAAGCGAGAGAAACAGCTATAAACAAAGTTAACACATTATATAATATGAGAGACCTGTAAACTAGGTAATTGTGTAGAAGTCATGAGGGTCATAACTGCCTGGCATTCCCCATTTGAACAACTCCTTACTTTGATAGTAAAGAAGCACACAAAATTAAACTGCATATTGCAAGGCTATTATGCTGAGAAATATTGGGCAAGGTACCATAGGGGGTAGGAACAGGGTTTTTGACACATAAATAGACCATACCTTTATATATGTAGGATTTACAGGTCAATCTTGAGTTATAGTTACAACATTAACCAACACACACCAGGCTAGCAGTATTGCCAGGTGCAATATATCCCAGTAAGAGTGGCAATGATATACATTGATTATCACATGTTTCACAATATTTCACAATACTAGCAGAGAAGAAGAGAAGGGGAGACAGATACAGGCGACCCAAAATAATAGACATTAGTGGTCAATGTTGCCAGATGCAATAACAATTATATACAGCAAATTACCCTGCATAAATTGTTGATATCTGATATTGTAGTTCAATCGAAGGGGAAGAATAATGGCTGATCTGACGAATGTCTGGATAGAAATCTCCAAAAACACACAGAATGGGCTGAGAGACTGATAGGGGCACTATCAGCTGAGGTTTAACTATTAGTTGGTATTTCAGATTAGATTTGGCTGACCTGGGAAAAATCATTTGTTTAGTCTTTATCTAAACTTCTCAGTTCCAGGGATCATTTCAATGTATAGTTTCCATTACTGTAGATTCATATATGACCAGAGACAGTTAAATCTTTCATGAGAATCTCTCTTATTATACTTTTAATTAATTAAAGATTATAGATTAGAATCTAGATTGACTATGAAAGAAGGGAATTTTCAAAATTTGTTGGCGAGAATACTCTGAAGGTAAACTTCCTGTAACTAAAATCACTAAATATGAACCCACAAAAGTACATTTAAGAGGTAATTTTATCACTAGACCAATCATCAGGTTAACATAGTTTCTTGAAAAGGGAGCTACTTACTTGTAAAGATCATTCGACAAAATGAATACGATCCAAATAAGGGTCTGTACTGTTTTATTTTAGGCCAAATCAATACAGTACTACTAAGACCATACAAATCATTCACATATTCACTCAGGTTTGACTCGTAAACATCGAATATTATAAAATTACCCTTTTTGAATTGGTGGTTAGATGTAAGGCTCTATTAAGCAAACAGCACATTATTGATGGGAGAACACCTTTTCATAAAGATAGGCTGAGAATAAATTGATGCCGAACACCCCATTGTTGTGTATATGTACACAAACTGAGAAAGGCATATTCTCTCAGCCTCAAAATACATTCATACAGCACAATATCAACTCGTGATTCATACAAACACTCAATGTGTAGCACGCATTTGAAGTAGGAATAGTCTGACAGCAAGCACTTTATAGTGCTCAGAAACATCCCTGGAATTTTTCAATTGTTTACAGTATGAACACCCTCCACCTCCCAGCTAGACCCCCCTGCACACCCCATGCTCTTTATACTCATAGCTATCTGTCTTTACTTGTGAATGGCGGCTAGAGGTGAAAATTACAGAGAGGAACTTATTCTTGAGTTCAATAGGGAGCCTAGTGGCATTTAGAACTCTGCCCTTTGCTCATAGTGATAAATGTCTGTTAGGCTATGACAGTGATCTACACACATGTTTTTTATGATTCTGTTTGTGACAGGCAACCTAACAACCTTGACTCATTTGCCACTGAAATTTTATCATTGTAACTAGCATTTCATCTCTTTGAGTAGGCAAGATATGCTGTCCACAACACGCTGTCCACAATACTGCAATCCACAGTACTGATATGCTGTCCACAATACTGCAATCCACAATACTGATTGCTGTCCACAATACTGCAATCCACAATACTGATATCCACAATACTGATATGCTGTCCACAATACTGCAATCCACACACAAAAATATATTCTTTTCACTGAACAAAGCCAGGACAACCTTCACATCTATCATAAATACAAGAAATTGGGTGAAGGAGTAATCAAACAATTCTATTTCCTACCTCATATAATTATATAGTTTTTAAGCACA
>JAIPMN010031610.1:6723-20198 GCA_020650975.1 Apostichopus californicus
AGTTTGTTTGGGACTACTGTATAGGTGTGTGAAATCAAAGAGGAGAAGATCCCTGTGGGTTCATCCTATTCTACAGAGAAGGGAACAGCTTGGCGAGTTTCATCGTTTGGTAAAGGAACTCCGTTTGGACGGGATACGCTTTAAGGCGTTTTCACACCGGGCGCGACGCGACGCGACGCGACGCGACGCGATAAAAAGGTGGCAGGACCTTTCACACCGGCGGGCGATGTTTTTATCGCTCAGCGATATTTTTGTGGCGCGCGCGGGAGATATTTTGTCATGTGATCGTAGAGCATTTATATGTAATAACTATACACTGCCTAAATCACTTACCATTATGTCATCGATAAATCCAGACGTAGAAGTTGATCTGTTAGAGAGCCTAAACGAAGTTGAGTTAGTTTATTTGGGACTACTGTATAGGCGTGTGAAATCAAAGAGGAGAATATCCCTGTGGGTTCATCCTATTCTACAGAGAAGGGAACAGCTTGGCGAGTTTCATCGTTTGGTAAAGGAACTCCGTTTGGACGGGATCCGCTTTAAAGACTACTTTTTCACAACCGGGTAATAACCATCCCGGTTCCTTCTCCTATACATCCATGATATCCACGTTTCTAGAACGATATAATGGACATTTACCTAACCGATCATGTGATATTACAGAGCTCGATGATTGGTCACCGAAAAATATCGCTCGCGACACTCGGCGACAAGCGACAAAAAGTTGAAATTATTTCAACTCGAAAAAATCGCGTCGCGTCGCGTCGTATCGCGTCGCCTCGCGTCGCGTCGCGTCGCGCGCCGGTGTGAAAGGGCCTAACTAATCTGATTGTTTTCAACTTTTTTATCGCGTCGTATCGCGTCGCGTCGCGTCGCGTCGCGCGCCGGTGTGAAAGCGCCTTTAAAGACTACTTTTTCCCAACCGGGTAATAACCATCCCGGTTCCTTCTCCTATACATCCATGATATCCACGTTTCTAGAACGATATAATGGACATTTACCTAACCGATCATGTGATATTACTGAGCGCGATGATTGGTCACCGAAAAATATCGCTCGCGACACTCGGCGACAAGCGACAAAAAGTTGAAATTATTTCAACTCGAAAAAATCGCGTCGCGTCGTATCGCGTCGCGCGCCGGTGTGAAAGGGCCTAACTAATCTGATTGTTTTCAATTTTTTTATCGCGTCGTATCGCGTCGCGTCGCGTCGCGCGCCGGTGTGAAAGCGCCTTTACCTCGGCTTAATTAATCCCATAGAAATTTAATGAAAGACTGGATTTAATCGCCAGGTTATGCTTTGTTTGGATTTGTTTAATCTGTAGAGTATTTGAGTAAAAACCTTTTGTATAGACACCTGTGTCTCAAACTTGTGTTGACTGTAATTAAGCAGCTTAAGCGGTTGTGGCCTTGTTAATTAGAATTTCCTTTCACATTTTCGGAAGGCGAAATTAGGGATATTTTGGAAATCGCTCCAAAATTAGTTTCCGAGCAGAGGAGACACATCTTAAAGAAGCTCCACATTGTTGTAATCTTAACTCCCCAGAAAATCGCCACGAGATAGAATTTAGTAGCTGGGTCGTTTGTACATGGTTCATTCTAAAAGATATCCTTATCTTCATCAATCACACACACACACACACAAGATTTATGGTACAACCCCTCAGACACCCTGGCAAAATTAAAGCGAAAGTCAGATATTTTAATGATTGAACTAACACCTTTGCAATATGCATCATTACAAATTATCCAATGACAAACTAGTGTTGACTTTCATCCTTGTGTGGCGCTTGTTACATGAACATTATTTTAAAAGAACCAACCCATGACATCACTTTGTTAAACAATGGATTATTAGACAATGGCAACTTGGCACGTCTTCAATGATGTGGCATCAAATGAAAATTCCACAAAATAAAGTTTTTTTGTTAAAAAAATAATCAATAACTTATTTTTTTAGTTGGGTTGGGGAGGGGGTGACATATCAGCAATTCGACGTAGGGTAATAATGTTAGGGTTCTGTACTTTTATTTACTTGTTTAAATTAGAGACCTGTCCATCTCAATAAGGGTAGTATGTGAAGTCTTATTAATGGAATAAAAGCAAAAGGACTAAAATTCATATCAATAACATCTCCATGATCATTCTGGCTATTACAACTTAACTCCTAAAACCAGAATGAATCCTGTCAATATTTGTGTTTTCTCTACTACCAGTGGTCAATGCCCTTTAGAAATGTCAAGCTTGATTTCACAGCATCAGTTTAACAAGGAAGGTGTAGAAATACATGTATCCTTCAAATATAGCTCTCAAGAGCGATAATAAATCAAGTTTTTGTATTTGCATAGATAATTGGTACGGGTACAGAAAGGGGGGGGGGGGAACAAATGGAAGGGGACATCTGGGGTGGAATATAGGGCTAGTTCATGGCAGATGAAAGTATATGGGTTCATTCAACACATAGATATATACTGGCTCAAGAAAATAGTGTCACACTATAATGTTCATGTTCCCCCACAGTGCTCCCCCTCCCTCCCATTCTATTTCCTGCTAAGAAGTAGTCCAGAAAGATTCACAACATCAGGTATTCCTTGACATTTTCTCAAATATATTTGACTTAATGTGTACAAGATACATACATATAAACACCCATACTTAGTATACCACAAACATGCACATTTATACCCTCAAAACTCCAAACGCATATGACCTCAAAATTCAATGTTTCTCTCTGGCCCTCATAGAAAATTAATTAAGAATTCCTGCTCTAACAGATATCACTGTTCCATTATATTTCACCGCCTCTGTCATTATCGACAAGTCAGCGTAAATAAATGTGTTTCCAAGATAAACACAGTGCACAGGCTCTAAATCTTCCTCCAGATGATGTGGATTGACTTGCTAAAACTGTTAATTACTTTTGTTATTTTCTTTGTTTCAAATATCTTTTTCATCTCCCTACAGTTCCTCCAGTGGCCCTCTGGCAGGCACCAACATCAGTCCTAACCACCCCCCCCCTCTTTTCCACATTTGGTTTAAAGGCATTGAAGACTCGCCCCAAACTGCGTGCGGTCATCTGAAAAAGTTAACTGTCTGTTGCTTGCAAGCGAAGTTTTGTTCGTGTCGCTACAAAATGCAGACAGTAATGAAACGCGATACCTTGTTATCTTTAGCTGGACCTGAGATGTCCATCTCTGTATTGTTTATACACTGTGCTGTAGGTATTGACCGCAGCTGTATGTACTGACTGTACACTAGTGTCTAATTACCGATGGTAGCAAGCTGTGTGTGTATTTTCTGGGATCGATGGTGGTGTCTTACACTTCTGTTACACCTCATTCGAAACTAGGTCAGATTACCAACATAAGACGTTTCATTTTACACGAGTCTTCACACCCTTTAAGGTCTAGACTATACTCATAGAAGAAAAAACAAGAGTTTTCATCATGTGACAATACATCACATCAAAACATGTTCACACATTCACAGACACTGTCCTGTTGATACATTAAAAGTGTTATGCTAGAGTGGATAAAGATGGCAGAATTATATGCAATGATATCTACCATCTAGAACTAGGGTGGGCAACCTACGGCCCGCGGGCCACATGCAGCCCGCCAGTCACTTTTTTTGCGGCCTCTGAGATGTCTCAAGAAAAAAAAGTCAATCATTTTTATATCGTCACATAAAAACGAGCTAGCTGCTTAGAATTTATCGGAATAATGATGCTGTCAGGTAGGCCTATTATCCCCATTAATTATCAACTGTACTGTATTGACATTATGTTTTTGTGAATACAGATTAAGTACACACACCTATTGCTTGAAAGTCCTCGGAATCAAAGGTTTAAAATTAACAGCAGGTCGTTGGTAAGGTGCGGCCCAGTCAGTTTTTCACTCCTTATATCTGGCCCATTCATTCAAAAAGGTTGCCCACCCCTGATCTAGAAGGTCTTGGGTCCAATCCCTGTCCGGCTTAATTGGTTGGCTTTTCATCCAGGAGAATTCCATGGTTTTTACATCTGAAAATTGTCTTTCAAATCATCACAAAATCAAATGCAAACTGAGATTAACCTGTAAATTGGATGGCCAACCAACATAAGTATTCGTTAGAAGCCATTTTGCTTCCTCTACATGCATATGTGGCTGCATAGCTTCTTAAAATAAATGTCTAACAGGGTGCAGTTATTTTCCAGGCTGATATTTCTCCAGTCTAGCGAGCACAACAATTTTTCCAGTATGGGCAGTACCTTCTCCCGGAAGTCCTGACATGTTCCATGCACCACATTCTCCATTGCTGGATAACAGTTGTGGTTAGGCTAGATTTATCACAACAATAAAGGCCAGACAACTTTCATCGGTGGAAACCGATTAGTTGGGTATAGCCTCTCCAGGCTGCGAAAGTGTAATGCACATTTATTCCGTTCTGGGGTGTAACCGGTTTGCTGGTACAGGTGAGCCTACCAAGAGATGGATACAGAAACTATAGGAGAGAGCCAGACCTGACAAGATGGGGGGGGGGTGGGTGGGAGGGGAGCAGTTGAGGGGGGTTATGGCCCCAGGGTCAATTTTGTATAACTCCTTTTATGTTTAGAGTGGCAGTAAAATTTCTAGTAGAAATTATGGGCATTGGTGACAACTATATGACTTTCAAGCATTGACCTTTAATCCCCCCCAAAAAACAGATATGGTTCATGATGAGGACTTGGGTGGCCTCAGCTGGAACACGCCAAAATAGTAGGTTTGCCTAAAATCTCTGCCAGATATTTACAGGTGCCAGGAAAAAGAAAAAGAAAACCATCAAATTGAGCAGAGATAAATTCTTTGCATCTACTTTCCATTATCCGGTTTTCAAGATATTTACCATTAATAACATATCTAGTCTGGAATGTTCCTTTAAGGTAGAGTAAACAAAGCCTTGGGTCCTCTGATTATATATTTATTCCTCTTTTCCTTTTTTTCACTTCTTTTTGTAAACAATGCTCTTTAAGCTTGATTTTCAGTTATCTCCAGGAGGGAAGTAAAAAAAAGGTAAATTTAATTTTCAACTTATTTTCTTGAAATTGTGAATTCTTATCTCAAAATTTCAACTTTCCATCCTGACATTTATGATAATGATTTGACTCATGGACGTAGGTAAATATCGATTTATGAATTTTTTTGGCCAAATCCCTTGTGGGACTCCGTAGGCTTATGAAAATAAATATCAAAGAGTAAACTTCAACCCTATTCATCCTTTGACGAGAGAAAGTGTATAGCTCCCTCACAACTCAAGATGGTATCGCAATTGTAGTCTGCACAGGTAGCAGCAGTGCTCATCAGATGTTGCACATTAAATTTTGTTAACACTCACACTTGTAGTTATGAATAAATTTATGGACCTGCAATAATAGCATACCTGATAGTAAACAATGTCCTTAACTTTGTATTCAGCGCCAAGCCGTTGAAAACCATCCATGACTTGATTCAAGAGTTGGGCTGCTTGCAAAAAGGCTGAAAGGAAAGGAAACAGGAAAAAGATGTTGTTCAATACTTTCTTTTTAATGTAATATAATGTAGGGGGCAAATGGATAGGCGCCAGATTTTTAAGGAGGAGAGGGGGGGGGGGGCCAGGATTTGGAAGGAAGGGAAAACATTCACAGTGGATCCATGGTAGACTTCCTTCAGGTAAAATGGAAACATATGAGGGGCATGTAACAGGGAAGAATATTCACCAATCCAGTATGAGACTTTAATCAAGTGTTTGGAAATAGATAATGCTTTGGTAATATGTTTGGTAATATAAATAGTGTTTGGCAATCTCAATAGTGTTTGGTAATATCAAGAGTGTTTGGTTATTTGTACAGTGTTTGAGAAGTAAACACTATGTAGACAACATGCTGTGTTAAAGGTCTATAAAATAAAGCAGAAAGAATTGTCCCTTGACGATACCAATATCCAGTGAATGGAACAAAGGAATGTCTCGCTCAGTTGACATCAACATGAGTCTTTGTGAATATAATGGTTAACATTCAACTGTGAATAAATTGCAAAGGTATTCAAAAACCATTACACTTCTTTTTTTTATAGGAAACATAGAAAATAGGGTGTCACTAATTAGTCCCTTTAAAGTAGGAACAGCAATCCTGCTAAGGATTAACTTTGTTTTGATTTTGGCTGGATCTAAATTAAATAGGAGATGTCATGAAAATTCTAGATTAGGGGTTACGAGTTGCCTAAGGTTGATGCTCTGACTTGACACTGTGCTACAGGTTTAATATCATTTTATGCTTTTATGTTTCTCAGATCACAGGGCGCAACAACAAACTATTCTACCACATAGGGTTGACATGTGGGACCAATGAAGGGAACCTACTGCAACAAAGTGTAGGGCACAACGATCTAAGCAGAATTGCATGCAGGCTCGGGTTATCAGGATGGAGGAAATACAACCATCTTCCAAACAAATTTTAGTACTTGAGGATGCTACCAATAATACCATGAAAATAAGATATCAGTCGTTACTTTGGCTTCTTGGACACTTCAAGGACTTCCCCCTGAGGCCAGCTAGGAATGTAATGGTCACAGAAGGGAGGGCAAGAATATTTAAGCTATGGACACACAGCAGAGATGGATGCAGACAGCTGTGAAAGTACCAATAAGGGAATTGATCACACAGACTGCTGGAAAGATTGAAAGCTTAATCAGATTGTATTTATTTGCGGAAGGGTGAACTATTATCAGAAGGTGAAGGCTGGCTAGTTACATGCGTGGGGAAAGAAGGTGGAAAAGTGGAGGGAAGGGCAGAGTGGGGGAGAGGTTATTGATAAGCAGTTAATTGGGAGATTGAGAGAATTAACACTCAGTTTAGTTGTAGTTTCAGTTTCAGAGCAAGGTTGCTTATATACGAAGAATGGTAACTAAGTTAAACATGGTATGTCAAAGGTCATTGGCAGGAACTTACTTGCACCATGAGACCAAATCAATTCCAACTATACCAAACCAACTGATAAGAATTATTCAATTTACTCAAATTTAATCCAAAAACCCCATGAGGATGGTCAGCTTCCCAGACCCCTCCCCTTCCCCTCCCCCAGGTTCTTCATACATTCTACTGACGGACACCCATCTCATCAATGTACTGACTCTATCAATAACAATCGTCATAGATGTACAATGAATCCCAAACAATTGTGGACAGCTGTGGTTTAATGGCAGGACATTAAGTTAGTTTATGATCTAAGCACCGTTTAGTATAATGGCCGATTTAGCAACCTGGAGGCACATGGTGATTACGCCGAAGGGATTCATTCTTTGCTGCCCTCTCAGATCCTCTTCCTCCATAAAAGAACATCTTTTACTTTTTACAGTAAAATGGCCAAATTAGAGTTATAGCTTCGTCTCAATTTGAATTAAAGTCCATTTACTGATTAATACTTAGTGTTAACTTTGGGGTTATTTAGATAGACCAAGAACCGCCTCAGTATGAGATTGTAGCTAAACTTCACATGATCGTGGCTCTGAAGAAGGTGCAACGGTAAGCCTTAACATAGCACCTAGGTCTGGAATGTATTACGAAAACCACATAGATGTGAGAGCCTCACTGGTATCACCATTGTCATAATACGTCAATAGGAAACAGTGATCACCTGACTTTGTTACCACAGCAAATAAATGTAACCATCTGGCATTTTATCTTCATCAATTCTGGCCACATGACATCTGCATTCCACTACCAGAAATACATAGCAGCATACACTATAGCATAGGATATATAGCAATCAACATACAACACCATAGCAAATGACAGTAATCACCTGACTTTCTATCTTCATCTGTTCTGGTCACCTGACACCTGCATTCCACTACCAGAAACTGCACACAATACTTCATGTACATAGCAGCATACACTATAGCATACAATATATAGCAATCAGCATACAACACCATAGCGAAGAAAAGTAATCACCTGACTTTCTATCTTCATCTGTTCTGGTCACCTGACACCTGCATTGCACTACCAGGAACTGCACACAGCACTGAGTATACAGAGATCCTTAACAAAAGACAAAAGAAAAGCCCCTTCCAGTTACATATATTTCGTCAACTTAATTCATCTATTGCAGAACCAATGAGTAGCACAAAGTTACTGCCAGGGAAATGACAAAAAATTATGTACACTGTGTACAGCTTTGTGTCCAAATTATGTCTCCATACAAACTCCATAAAAGTCCCTTGTACTCCCTGTTTGTACTTACTGTAATACATAAATGATATGTATCAGTATCTGAAATCTGGTTGAGACAAATCATTTATAACAATCAAAATAGAAGCAATAATAAATTCTACAGTACATGTCATATCTGTACCCGTTTACTTACAAGGTCGGAGAATTTGTTTTGTCAGAACACAATGAGTGTGATCGGATTCATCACATTGGTTTAAGATTACCAATTGTAAGCTCTACTTGAAGGCATGGAAGGGGTGGGATGTTTGATTTGGGGGTGGGGTGGGGTGGGGTGGGGGAGGTTAAGATGGCTACAGCTGTCTGAAGCCTTCATGGTCTGCTAACTAACACTACTACATTATATCATGAGTGGGGAGAAGAACTCCTCTATCTGCTCTACTTACCATTGGCTAACACTTGAGGTAAAACTTCTTCCAGAAGAGCCAATGCTTTCTCTGGCATCTTCATCAGAAACTAAAGAATAATGATGAAAAACTGGTGGCGTTATTAAACCGTTCTTGTTTCTCTTTCTTGTAAACTTTAACTGGACCCAAAGAGACCTGTAGAATAGCTGGTTTTATTTTGTAACATCTCTCACTACAGGAACTTTTGTTCTTACCGAATCATCATAGTCATAAACTGATGTCAAGTATTCCAGAAGAATTGCAGCATGGACATAAAACTTCCAAGTCAACAACTTGGTTATTTTAAAGGCCATTGATCCAGGCTTCAAGCCTAACATTGCATTTTATGTGCTATTATTATACCCAATATGAACGTTATTAGCACATAGCTTGAACAAGGTAAAGAAACTACATTAAAGCAGACAGAAATTGCACTCTTCGGTTAAAATGTTTGCAAGATTAGCAAAATACAACTTTAGATTAACATAATACTATCTCTTTAAAGAGTCCTTTGATACCCCAGCATGGCCGGCCAACAAGTTTGGATCACCTGTGTTGTGGGAGTACTAGAATTTTACTTACTTAAGGAATCAAAAGCTCAAAGGGCATCTTACACTCCCATAAATTACCACACGATACCCTTCACCATTATGCAATGAGGGGGACCATTTCCACTCCCCTTAATCATCACCAGTGCCCACCTTCCACTCCAACCCCCCCCCCCCACTCCAGCTCTCGACAATGCTTGTCTTTGTGTTTGTGGACACTGGCCTCTTTAATGGCTGATATTAAAAATATAACCAAATATGACAAGAAAACAAAATTAGAAAATATGAACTGTCACATTATAGCCAAACTTTTCCCGTGACAAGGACCTTTACAATTTATGACTACACACCTGTGCATAAGCAACATGTGCTGTGCTGACTGCTAACATGTATGCTTGGTAATGCTGTTGGCAGAGTGCCACACACTCCAAGAGATGAGGAATCGCTGAGGTTGGTTCTCCCTGCATCAGGTATATGGAGGACAGCAATAACAAACACCTGTTGTAATTTGAAAAAAAAATACAAATTAATACAAATTTGAAAATAACCTGTCTTCATTCTGTGTGTGTTTTTGTCCCTTCTGTTACTGTTATTTGTCATTTAGCCTTTGAAGAAGATCCTGCTAGGATCGAAACGTCAGGCCAACTTACTTTACACATTCCCCTACACAGGCTCTCTAGTAGATAAGCAGTATGCTAAAAGTTTATATTTTATATTGTAATTTGAAAATAGCAGAGACAAGATGGGGACACAGTAGCACCAACTACAGGTTGCTAGGCAACAAACTGAGAGTTACTTGTAAATGGGTCTGGTATGTGAGAAACGTCTTACTATGCTCAAGGACCGTTACCTGGGAATATTACCCTAAGCTAAGGCCTATTAGCAACAGACAAGTGAATAAATAAACAATTAAGTGACCTGTTTCTAACCCTGGTACCTAAACAAAAATTATAATGCTTTATGATATCATTTTAACAGAGAAAACTCACATCAGTGATGCACATGACTTCCTCTTTGTGATTATATCAAAATTCTTGTAGTTGGTTAATTCAATTCCAAATAAAACGCCTCTGCAAATGTTGGAATGTCCTCAATATTCCAGCCTTTTCTTAACATGTAGTGTAGAATCATTATACCACCCCCCCCCCTTGTGTCAACATGAGGAGGTCAAAATCAATATCATGTCTACGGCTTTTGGAATATTAAAATGTGGATGGACACCTTATCAAATATCCAACCAGACATATCTTTAAACCTATGTTTATAAAAGTAAATCTTATTGTTATCCAAGACTGTTTCTCTCTGTATGCAGCAAAAAGGAGGTTTAATGAGGTCAGGCAGGAAACTTAAAACAGGAGTCTCTAGTTTATAAGCAATGGTTCCATAATTGTACAGGCTTAGTATATGTAATACGAGAGATATTATAATGCAAGACAGCATGCAGATAAATACGCTACTTAAATGGCAAGAATCAATAATGAGCGCATACAACACAACCCCTCACTGATTAACTCAGGGATAGGTCAGCATGAACGTAAAATGACTACGGACCACAACCACTCACGGTTCATGATATCGGCACACATTTGAAAACTAGATTTGACAATTGAAATTTCAAACTCAAATGAATTTAATATTTTCTTCTCTTCACTTAAAAATGTTTCTATTAAATAATGAAAAAAACGGGGAAAAAATACAAACATCAAGAACGATAATAATACGACACTGAGCAGTCGCACATGTATATGGGAGTTCTGAGATAGATAGCGTCATTGCTTGCATCATGTCAGGTGGTTATCCAATTTTCAGTTTTAGGTGTTTTAGCAACCGCCCCCCCCCCACTCCAACCCCCAAAATAAAATAAAATGGTAGTAGAATTTCATGTTGTATGAAGTTGTAAACTTACTTTGCATGGAACTCTATGCTATGTTCACTGACTTCTTTTTGGCATTTCTGGATGAGATCGCACAATATCTCTGTTGCCATGGTAACCTTGCCTTGCATCGCCAGTAATATACAATTACTGCAGGATCAAGGGAAATTTATCAAAAAGAAAAATCAAGGAATTTCAAGGTGAATAAAATAAAAAAATAACTACAAAACTAATCTATGTGTAATGAAAATTATATTTAAATATTATTTTTATTTTTTTTAGGGCCTGAAGTTCTTAGCAGAGTCTTCATCAGGGACAGATTCTCAATGATCGACTCCTCGAAGCCGTTCTCTCTCTTTGATTTCTGTGCCCCGTACACATCCCTGACCTTTGATATATATATAAATATATATATATATATATACGAGTGATTGGAAGTAAAACAGCCAATGTTTGATATTTGCAGAGCTTTCGAGCAAAACTAGCTCTTCTTCAGTGCATGATCACCGAAAAGTGACAAGGAGTAGCAGGAATTGAAACTATTTTATAGAGAAGATTGTCGGCATGGTTGTAAAGTCAAAGCGACTTACTGATTTCTGCTGAATTGAGCAGAAGTTTTAAAAATTCGGATTATTTTAATCTGCGTCGGATTATTTTAATCCGATTCCGTCGTAATTGCAAAGGAATTGTTTTGGTTAATCTGGGACGGCAAATCGTTTCTGATGTTTAAACCGAATGGTGCCGTGGTCTTTAGGTTTAGTTCCCAGAAATTTTCTTTTCCTTTCCTAGATTTATCTGTCCAAGAATCGTTCTGGTCAATGGCAATAACACGCAAATTCTCAATTGAATGATTTTGGAGATTGAAGTGATTTGCAACAGGTTGGTTGATCTTTTTTGTTTTGATCGCCGATCTATGTTGTGTCATTCTCATTCTAAGAGTGTTTTTTGACTCTCCAATGTATTGTAAGTTACAAATATTGCAGTAGATGAGGTAAATGACATTTTTGGATAGGCAGTTAATTTTGTGCCGAATTTGGTACGCGCGTTTGGTTTGGTTGCTCTGAAAGGCCCCGGTCGAATCGACAAGTAAGCACGTTTTGCAATTTTGTGTACAGGGCGATGATCCTGTAGTTTCCGTTTTGCTTTCCCCTAATGGGGTGTCATCCTGAAAGGATGCCCGAACTAAGATATCCCGTAGGTTGCTGGGTCTTTTAAAAGCGATGACAGGTAATTCTGGGAAAACTGATTTCAGGCGTTTGGTGCCTTGAAGTAGGTGAAAATTCTTCTGAATGATATTAGCCAGTGGTGGGAGACCAGGGTGGAATTCAACGTCAATGTTTCGGTACGGGGTTTGCTTTTAGCCTTTTTGATGGCATTTTCAATTGTACCCCGAAAATACTGTCTGTTTAGGAGGTGTTGTGACAGTTCTTTAGTGCGTGAATCAAAATCGACTTCAGAGGAGCAAATGCGTCGAATGCGCAACGCTTGACTGTACGGAATATTTCTGGTACAGTGACGTGGATGGCAACTGCTTGGTAAGAGGTAGTTGTGCTTGTTCGTGGGTTTATTGAACAAGTCTGTTTTGAGTGAACCATTTTGTAGGGTCACAGTGGTGTCCAGAAAGTGAACGCCATGTCCAGAAAATTCAGCAGTAAATTTGATAGTGTGATGAAACGAGTTTATATCATCAATGAAGAGTTTTAGATTTACCTCACCATGGGTCCATATCATAAAGATATCGTCAATGAAACGTAACCACGTGTGTGGTTTCAAGTTTTGTCGAGATAGAAATTCTTTCTCGAGGTTTCCCATAAAGATGTTGGCAAAAGACGGTGCCATTTTGGTACCCATTGCGGTGCCATGAATTTGGAGGTAGTGTTTGTTGCCAAATACCAGATTATTGCTGGTCAAGATAAGTTGCATCAATTCGGCCATTTCTTTCTTCGTGGGGGTTTTGCCACGTTTCGGTTTGAATGCTTTTGTGCAGGCCGAAATGCCCTCTTCGTTAGGGATATTTGTGTATAAAGAAGACACATCCAAGGTAACTAACAGAGTAGATAGGGGAAGATTTTTTATTTCCCCAATATTCCGGATGAAATCCGTAGTGTCCTGCACATAGGACGGTAGGGCCGAAACAAGAGGTTGGATGAGAAGATCCACGAATTTGGAAATTTTTTCAGTCGCTGTACCATTACCCGATATTATGGGTCTCCCGGGATTGCCTTCTTTGTGAATTTTAGGCAAAAAATAAAAGCGACCAGGTTTTGGGTCGTTTTTAAGGAGGTTTTGGCCTAACTTGCGGTCAATGGAACCGTTAGAGACTATCTTTTGGATGATTCTTTTCACGTTTTGTGTGATTTCTTGAGTAGGATCAGAATCCAGGAGTTTGTAGTGTTGAGGGTTGCCGAGTAGTCTGTTGGCTTCCTCTCTGTAGAATTGTTTGCCC
>JAIPMN010031617.1:0-12365 GCA_020650975.1 Apostichopus californicus
TAGATAGATAGATAGATAGATAGATAGATAGATAGATAGATAGATAGATAGATAGATAGATAGATAGATAGATAGATAGATAGATAGATACTTTTACTTTTCTTCTCATGTGGTTTGGATTTTGTTATTTTATTTTGGCTATCAACTGACCGGTTTTGGTACTTGCGAATAAACTATATCTAATTGCTTATTCATGGTTATTTACACTTAATAGTTTACTGCTGGTTGACTTAATTAGCAGAACCAGCATGTTTTTTTCTTTCCTTTTTAGCAATAAAAGCTTCAAACCTTCTTTGGTACGACTCTCTACGCGGAAGTTCAAATGAAGTACTAATGGAGCTAGTTTGTTTGGCTAATCGAAATGCAATAAACTCATAAAATTTCCAAGCGCGACTGTAGAAAATAACCTTTTCATTTACAGTATCTTTCATATCAAGTCGAATTAATTAAATTTTCTTGTACGATATTTGTTAATATTTGGACTGTCCTGAGCAATTCAATAGTTATCTATAGGCCTTCTATAGCCTGAAGAAAAATTCATGAACCACCGTTGTTTTTGGTAATTATTTGAAAACAACAGTCGATCTATGTTTACACCGTTATCTATAGTAATAGTGCCATATGTTTATCATTATCATTACATATTCATAATTATTATATTAGATCAGATACCTCGGTACCTCTCCTATATGTGGTGTGAATGGATATTATTATTATAAATCCATTGTACATTCCCTATCAACAAACATAATTACAATTTTAGCTGAATAAGTCAGTACCATGATGCTCACTATTATGTTCAAAGATGAACAAATAATGGATCAAAGCCCTGTGTGTGTGTTTGTATCGTGGGTTATATGGGTAAGGATTAGATTTAGTGATCACTAGGATAACCCTGATCCATAACCAGGCACGAATCCAGAGTTGTGGGGTGTACGTGTGCGTGTTGTCCCCATTTTTAACCAAATTCATGGCATAAGTAAGGCTCTGAACGCACCATGAATCGTTTACAAGTTAATTTTGTTTTTTCTGAGGGGGGGGGGGGACCTCATAACCCCTCCTTTCATGGAACTCGGATTCAACCTCACTCGGGGTCATGCCTTCCTTTTCTTAAAATCCTGAATCCGCCCATGCTAACCGTAAACACATATAATTACAATTTTAAAGACACTGAACAGGGTGTAATTTTCATGTGGAATGAACACTATTATATCATCCTCCCTTTCCCATCCATGCCCTTCTCCTTTCTCCTTCCTCTTCAATGACCTTCCCTTCCTCTCCCCTCTCCCCTATCCCCTCTCAATCCGTACCCATTCCATTGTCTAATTGCTGGCTGAGTGGGCAAAACGGGTTCAATTGCCAACCGATGGCGCTATTCGTAAACGTTAAATCTGATGTATCAAATGTTGTCTTCACGGCGAAATTGTACGGAGGTGAATTTAAAGTTGACAGCCCATGTGAAAAAGGGGTAAACTTCATTAGCGGGATGGACCCTCCACCGTCGATTGAAAATGTTATGCAAGCAACAAATGCCTTGTACCATGATCCAGATGTGTCACGGAAGGAGGCAGCGTCCAAATGGCTGCAAGAATTCCAGCAATCGGTTTGTATCGCTTCCAATCGAGCCCTCTATCCGCCCTTGTTTTCGCAGTATCCACACATAAAACATATGTTAGGCTAGCGTTAAAAAGTGTAGGTTTAAGCAGTATGGTACTGGCCTAAACTAAAGCCTAAGCTTTCCGTGGCCATGCAAGGGTTTACTCTGGAGTAGGACTACTTTTCAGTTGATACCGTCGACACAGCCCTACAACTCGGCAAACAATATAACAGTGCAAATGGAAACGGAGGATATTCAGCAGAAGAGTAGAGGTACAAACAACCAAACTACTGTAGTGTACTGTATTGGCCTATTTAGCACCATACATTTTTACGTAGGCCTAGGCTAGAGGCCTAATGTATGTAAAGCCAAAGGCTATGCCTGACACTGTGAAAGTATTGTAGTAGAATTGCCGTCAATTATGAAGAGTGCAATCCCCTATCATTATATTGGGAACACAATATTTTTGTTTAAATATGAGGCTAGACAAATCCAATGTCAATCTGCTGGTTGCCTCCTAATTCCAACAGTCGGTTACCAGACCTAACGTTTGAAAAGCCTACCAGCTTAGCAACACTCTCATGGGGAGAATACTGTGTAAAGTGACAATGTGTATAAATGAGATATGATTACACATTGCTGATTGTAGCTTTTGAGATCACGAGACAAAAAGTCCAATGGATAAGTGGCTGGACCCAGTTTCAGCCAAAACTTTCTTTGCTCATTTCTTGATTATATATTTAACAATCCAAAACTTGTAATGTTTGGTTTGGTTGATCGATTCAGGTGTACGCATGGCAGATCTCGGATCAGCTGCTTCAAATGAAACAAAACCTGGAGTCTTGTTACATTGCAGCCCAAACCATGAGGACTAAGGTAAGTACAAAATTAAAGTTTAAGAATTAAAAAAAATCCTTCACGAATCTCGTTGCTCGTTGTTTCCTAGAAATGTTTTGATTTACACGTCATTAAAGTATTTCCCAACTATTTAAGACCTAGGACTGAGTGTGTGTGAAGGATACCGTTCTGATCAAGCCTGTCTGTGCAAGTGCAAAGGGTGCATTGGGTTGTAACTTTCTTATTCTGACAAAACTGTAATAATAGAGCTAGTCATTAAAGGATAATAAAAAATTAGTTTTGATGTGTGGCCTGAAAACATTGAGCTGTCAGACCTGGTTGTAAAGTATTTCTTTATAGCACTTGTCATTTTTTGGGGGTATTTCCCTTTCAACATTTAAAGATCATCAATTTAAGCGGGCTGGAACTGCTAAGTTTTACACATTGACCCATTACGTCAGTTCTTCTCAGATCTATGCAACACAAAATCAGATAGGAAAACAAGACTTTTATGACCCAAAATAACACTCCTAAAAATCCATTACGTATGTCATCAAGGACAAAATGCTGTTGAACCTCAAATATGAGTCTTTGGTTCATTTATATGAAGGTAAATGAACATGTTGTGTTTGAGATTTTAGAATTTATTTGTAAGCCGATGGATTAACGTTTCGGCAGGTAATGAGAAACCGAAGTCATCATCAATTTAGCCCTAAAGCTGTATTGGCCCCAAGTATGCTATATATTCAAATATGGTCACCTTTGGTCCAAATTCTTAAACCGTTTTTATTACAACCTTCGAGGAAATTTTCCTCACTGGGATATTCAGTCATCTTGTGTGTTCCTTCAAAATGTCTGAGAACAATTTGGAGAGTAAAGACCTCCAGGAAAGTACTTTTTGAAAACTTCTAGCAATTATTAGCGTGCTATAATTTGGGGCTCACACTGACTACCTTTAAAGTGAGTATTCCAGAGGTTTAGCTTCGAAACAGCCGAACATCTATAGCAACCAATGCTCACACTCAGTTCTTTTTTCTTGGTCGGTAACATTTTTAAAATTTGTCAAGAGCCACCCTTTAACTTTCAACTTAGACAATCATGACAATGACCATTTCTTTCTTTTTTCTCCCCCCCCCACCCACCCCCCCCCCATTCAGATCCAGTACAGCTTCCACGAACTCCCGGCAGAGTCCCATTCTTCTCTGCGTGACTCGATCATCAGTCACATCGAAACCATGACAGATCCACAGTTTCAGATCACAAACACTCAACTCTGCCTCGCTCTAGCAGATCTAGCACTTCAAATGGTCACCTGGAAAAAGTCAGCAGAGTTCATCATCCAAAAGTGAGTACTTTTCTTGGAGAGTAGGCCTTCAACATTCTTTCCTTTTGTTTTCCTGTTATTTTGTCTAACAGTCAGTGTTACTAAGTAGGGTTGCATTGAATTTCAAATCTGGCTGAATTCAGGGGTTACAGTAAAAGCTTTCAGTTTGTATGCATGTGTGTTCATATACTTTTGATTTCTGTGTAAAAGTAAGTTGGCCTGAGGTTTCGATCCTAGCAGCATCTTCTTCAAAGACCAAATGACAAGTAACAGTAACAGAAGGGACAAAACCACACACAAAATACAGACAGGTTAATGAGCACACAGAATACAGACAGGTTAATGAGCAAAACGTCAGGCTAACTTACTTTTACACATTCTCTTACACAGGCTCTCTAGTGGATAAGCAGTTTGCTAGCAGTTTATTTTATTTTGACTTTTGATTTCTAGTAGGATGACAACATTGACCTACAGATGTTCCCAATGTTTTTTTTATTTTCTTTTTTTTTCTTTTTTCTTTTTTAAATATAATTCTAGATTCAGTAACAATGCAGCCAGTATATCAGCTTTCCTGGAACATTGACCTAAAGATGTTCCCAATGTCTTATATATATTTTTTATATATTCTTTTCATATAATTCTAGATTCAGTAACAATGCAGCCAGTATACTAGCTCTCCTGGAACATTGATCTACAGATGTTCCCAATGTTTTTTTATTTATTTTTTTTTTCTTATAATATAATTCTAGATTCAGTAACAATGCAGCCAGTATACCAGCCCTCCTGGAAATCCTCACCGTTCTTCCGGAAGAGGTCCACAGCAAGCATCTCAGACTGGGTTTGAACAGGAGAGAAGAATTCACACAGGAACTCCGCACTGCAGGGTCCACCATTATAGCTCTCTTGGTATTTATTTATTCATTTATTTCGTTTATTTTCATGTATCCATCGTTTTCATCCAGATAGTTATTAATGCAAAACTCAGAGGAACTGTGAGAAAGGTGAGAATTGAGGCCAAGGGTTGTTTCAGTTCAAAACAGAGTCAAATCACAAATCTTTGGGATAGACAATGCCGACAAGGCTTCCATATTTTACGAAGTGTCCTAGTTGTTGGGAGCGACGATATCTCAAAATGTGGGGTAATTTCTGCTACCGGTACAAGCAGAAAACATAAAATAGTATTCGCTCATGGCATGTACAATGTGATAGGTAGTACGAGTCACTTTTCAAACATTAATTGGGCTACAACATCAGCCGACAGTCTAGATTTATCATTTTAACGATACGAAAATCTACGATACAGGACCGAAGACAACAAAACCTCAAATTTGAAGTTACAGACAATATGATACTCATCCAAACCCAAGTTAAGGACCGACGTTATTGCCAGCCACAACATTTTCATTGTAGGATGGTTGATGTGGAATGGAACACGGAACTAATAATGATATGAAGAGCATCCAGTTGAGATGATCAAATATATTTATAGTTATTAGTTTCAGTGAGAATATGCTGGTGGCATCAGGACATTTCTTTCTTTCTCTTGGAGGGGGGGGGGGATAGAGGTGAAGAAGAGGTGACAGATTAATTTTTTGGTTTGCTCAGGGTAGACGGTTTTTGACCTGACATCATACTTTGATCTTTCATTGAACTATGATATACATTTTTGGACTAGAGGCTTCACTAACCCCTTCACCATGTTAAGGTTAATCTTTTGATCATTTTACCTCCTCTGCTGTGGAAGATGGTTCTTGACCTGACATCATACTTTGATCTTTCATTATACTATGTTATACATTTTTGGACCAGAGGCTTCACTAACCTCTTCACCATGTTAAGGTTTAATATTTTGATCCTTTTTTCCTCCCCTGCTGCGTTAGACGGCTTGCACAGATAACTACGGCAACGACGAGAGATTAGTTGGAAAGGTCTTCAAATGCCTAGCCAGCTGGTTCTCCCTGGGGATCATGCCAAGTGAGCCCATCGCACAGAGCAAACTAATCCCGCTCTTATTTCAGTGTCTGGTAAGCAAATTTTTTTTATAATAATTTATCTTCAAATGCCTAGGCAGTTGGTTCTCCCCTCGGCATCATGCCAAGTGAGCCCATCTCAGCTGTTATTTCAGTGTCTGGTAAGCAGTTTTGTTTTATTATTATTATTATTTAGGTTGCTACCTTTGCTTACAAAGCATGGAATGGATTACTGCCAGTCACTTTTAATGACTTTATATGTAGTAACAGAGTCTTACATAACCATCACACAAGACAAGCCGACAACGCTCATTGCAATTTTTACCATAGTAACATAGGGAAATTTGGTCTTTGTAATAGAGCAGTACAAATTTGTAATGATCTATCAAAAAATTTGAAGTCTATAACTTCAAAACCCACATTCACCAGACATTTGAAAAAGGAATTTATTAACTCGCACTAGTATTATATAATCTATTCACGTATCCATCTCAGCAGTATTAGGATATTATTACTGTATATTTAATCCTTACGTATATACTGTATTATATATATTTGTACATTTTTCTTTTCTCCCAGGGAGTCTCCTACCTTGTTAAGTCTTTTTCAGACTTTATAGGAGACTACCTTTTCCATTGTACACAATTGGCGATAAAACAATAAATAAATGAAATTTAAGGTCACAAAGGGTTGTTTTACATTTTAGCATTTTGTGTACGAGCTCTGTTGGACACAGTATCTGATTACAATAGGCCAATTTTGATATGTTAAAAGTATCATGGACTGATAGTTGTTCATTTCTAACTGGCCCGTCATATCAAAATGACTTTATCATTTATAATTGAATGATGCAAGGTTAATATTGATCAGTTTTGTCGAAGTTTGATGTCCGCAGTCGAGATTGTGTACGTTGCCACAACATCGTGAGAATTACACTAATGGTCGTGAGAGTTCTTAAAGACTTGTAGAATCCTGACTAAGCGCCAGAAGGGCAATGTTCAGATAGGAGAATTATGGATTATGTTAATTATGATATCAGACTAACTAAGTTGCAAGACGAAATTTACAAGATTGAACAGATGATGTTTTCCCCAGGTGAAATTCTGAAATTATTCACACTTTATTATAGAGGGGGCAATTCAGCAATTTTTCTTCAGATATTTTTCCCGATCCGTTTTTACCATAATTCGCAAGACCATTTCAGATATCGCTACTCACATGTATCCTGTTTTCTCTTTCTGCCATGAACATGTTTCAGTTTGAAGAACCTCTTCATGTTTACTGGTCGTTTGATGCACAAACTTTCGTCTAGTGATCGCAATTGTTAAATCCCCCCTCTCTTTTCTGTTTCTAGAGTAAACACGATGCACCATCTATGCTACACGAAGCAGCTTCCGATTGCCTTTGCGCTGCCCTCTATGGAATGGAGGTAAGGTTCCCACACTCGCAGGTCATCAAAACTTTGTGCCTTATAAGGAGCTAAAAGATTCTCAATGCAGCTGCTGGACTCGACAGTTACAAAATTTTCTCGCCAAAAATCAAATTTGCTTCCAGAGAAAGCGTTTGGGTAGAAAGTTGTGACAATGTTCATTGATTGTTCATTGAAATTGCCTCCTGTGGCAGCACAAATGCCCACATGAGAATCATTGTTGTAAAAATTATTAGGGATAATACTTATGCCAACCCAACCCCCCCCCCCCCCACCCTTTCACATTTTACTTACTATATGGAATGATCATTTTTCAATTTTCTGTTTAGTGGAATCCGTAGAGAAGCATTTTCTCCTTTGTTACCAGAAGTCTTTGTGAACAACTCAAACAACTCTCTTACATAAGTCATGTTGAGTGAAATGTGTGATTAACTATTTGGTTAGCATGGTGTAACCATGTTAGGGTGCTGTTTGAGCATTGTGGTTAGCCATGGTTTAACCATGTTAGGGTGCTGTTTGAGCATTGTGCTTAGCCATGGTGTAACCATGTTAGGGGGCTGTTTGAGCATTGTGGTTAGCCATGGTGTAACCATGTTAGGGTGCTGTTTGAGCATTGTGCTTAGCCATGGTGTAACCATGTTATGGTGCTGTTTGAGCATTGTGGTTAGCAATAGTGTAACCATGTTAGGTTGCTGTTTGAGCATTGTGGTTAGCCATGGTGTAACCATGTTAGGGTGCTGTTTGAGCATTGTGGTTAGCCATGGTGTAACCATGTTAGGGTGCTGTTTGAGCATTGTGGTTAGCCATGGTGTAACCATGTTAGGGTACTGTTTGAGCATTGTGGTTAGCCATGGTGTAACCATGTTAGGGTGCTGTTTGAGCATTGTGGTTAGCCATGGTGTAAACATGTTAGGGTGCTGTTTGAGCATTCTTTGATTTCTCTTGCAGGACGTCGAAGATCACATGTCACTGGCTACATCGTTATTTCATGGAATAATGGAGCTGCCACAGGCGTATCACATGACAGTCGCTGAGGATGATGTGGACAAGTAAGTTTTCATTTTCGGCTGTTTTTTGGAGGTCATCTTAAAGACATTTTCTTACCTTTCCAAAGATCGGACAATCTTGTATGTTTGCATCGGTTATTTTTGCTTTCTCCCTTGTTGTTTGACCGATGGGTAAGTTTCTTTCAAAGCAGTTTAGTGACCAGAACATATGGGAGATGCCCCAAGGCATGTAGGGGAATTACTGTTGTAAATCACCCAAAATGGTGACAGACAGAAGTACAACAGCATCAGTACGAGTAAAAGTTCAAGTAGAATTTCCCCTTGATGTGAGCACCAGCACGAGTACAAAGCCATAAGGTGGAGTACGTAATCTATCATTAGCCATACATGCTAGATCTCTATATAAAATGGTCAGAGTATGAGTAAAAAATCCATTAGGGAGAGTATGCTAGAATATGATGGACTCACTCCACATGGTGCAATGAGTACCAGAATAGACTCACTCCACATGGTGCAATAAGTACCAGAATGGACTCACACCACATGGTGTAATGAGTACCAGCATGGACTCCCTCCACATGGTGCAACGAGTACCAGAATGGACTCACACCATATGGTGCAATGAGTACCAGAATGGACTCACTCCACATGGTGCAATGAGTACCAGAATCGACTCACTCCATATGGTGTAACGAGTACCAGAGTGGACTCCACAAAGTGCATTTGCAATTTTACATTGTACTCAGTCTTATCATTATAACATGATCATAGCATCTAAAACAACTTGGGCATACATGTATGGTCATGTAACAATGCCATGCCGTACTATTATTGGAGATCAATATTTTCAAATCCTGACCATTCTGACTGTATATGTCTTCCTTTTCAAGGTGTGTCAACTACTGTCGAATATTCACAGAATTAGCTGAAGCCTGTCTGGAGGCCATGGTCAGCACGCCTGGAGAGGTAAGCGAAGACCATCGACTTATATGTAATGTTAGATTGCAGCCAAAAAGCCATCCGGCCTCTCCCTTGAGCTCCAAGCCATCATTTGTCGAAACCGCGTTATTCAAAATGTCAAAGCTTGAAGTTTGTGGAGAAATTGACTGGTGCTGTGGCCGAGTGGATAAAGGCGGTGGCATTTGAAGCAATGAGGCTTAGCAATCGGGAGGTTCCGGGTTCGATACCGATCAGGTCATAGTAAGATGGGTTTTTCATCCAAGAGCAATCTACGGTTTTCCCATCTGAAATGATTTTCTAAATTGAAAAGATTCCAAATTTGAGTTAAAATGTTGAATTGGAAGCCACCCAACGTGTAAGTTGTAATCCATAAGCCCTTGCGGGTTTCTCCCACATTTGTGGTCGCTTAAGCGTTGTAAAAATAACTGCTGATTATTATTACTATTATTATTATAAATTCGGGACAGTAATTGCTATCCCTTTGGATCTCAAACCTATCAGTTTATTCTCTCATCTGTCAAACCTTTGAAGTCTAAAGTATATAAGTGTTACATGGATAATGTGAATTAATGTCATGATATGTGGTTAACTGTCTCTATTCTTGTAAACAGTGTACAAGTATATGCAATACTTGTAGGGTGATGTTAACACCGCACCATCTTAGGCTCCAAAATAACCGCCAAATTTGTGGAAATCATGTTAGTATTTAAAGTCTGAATGTCTCTCTATTCCTGAGGTTCTCAAATCTTTTTGCCATCCTTGTACCCCATATGGACAGTTAGGAAAAGTTCATGGACCCCAGCGATGGAGTATTGCTCATGACTTCAACCCCCCTTCCCCCCTCCCAAACGGTTGAGACCGGTGTCAGAATAAATGTCCAAGATGTAACTTTTCGACATGTTTGGACTGTCTTAATGGCATACATCGGTCTTAAGATATGTTGATGTGCCCCTTTTGCTGTCACTACTTTTATCACTAACACCCTTTGCACTCAAGGAAGCCCACAAATTTTCATGGTGCCCCCTTAGGGGTCCAAAGACCCCAGTTTGAGACAGATGATTCCAGTGTCTGATCTCAGTCGATAAGGATGTTTCCTTTCCGATAAATTTGTTGTTCTTTTCGTGTTCTTCTTACAGAATTTAGGAGATCTACGTATCTTGGACGCACTGGTGGCCTGCATAAGCGGTCCGTACAGGGAGCTGGCCGACATCACTTTTAACTTTTGGTATCGGCTGTCGGAGGTCATCTACAAGAAAGACGTCAGAATCATCAACGAACACTTCAGGCCGTACGTCCAAAGACTGGTGCAAGCGCTGTGTGTACACTGCCAAATGGAATCAGATCACGTGAGTCGCTTTTGCGATCTGAGAAGGGAAGACCCTTCAATATATTTTGGGGTTCTCCTTCTTTGTGTAAGCGAGGCCGACTACGGTAAATGTAGAATTCGGAAGGATACAAAAATATACTATGTACAACACAATATATGGTGCGTAACATATATTTAATCAAAAGTCCTACTTTGTGGCCAACAAGAAACTAGCCTTCGTTACCAGCGAGCAAGGGCTCACATACAGCTAACATGCATGAATGAACAGGGTATCATTCCTATATCGTCTTAGCATTTCGGATATGCAAATGAGGGATAAAGGTTAAGGGTGAGAGTTAACTTTACAATTGAATACAGTCGTTTGTTATTTCATTAAAAATATAGTGGGCCATCAGTCTTTATTATGAGATGTTAGTTACATTTGCAAGAAGAAATTTGGGTCCCTGTGGGGGGCACACAGTGATGGGATTCATCTGTGGTCATTACCAAGCATGATAAGAGGGGTGGGGTGGGGATCAGGCAAGGCTACAACCCTGGGACACCAGGGTTAATAAGGCAGCCCTGAAAGAGAGGATGGAGGGGGGGGGGTGACTCTGGAAAATATGGGATAATGAAGAGTGCATTCTCATTTTCATAATGTACATAATGTAATGTACATAATGTACATAATGTAAAGTGAAAACTGAAAACACAATGGGACGTAATTGTTCCTGGGTCTCTCAATGCCTAAGGTCATTACTATCGGTGTTATTTTGTTTTTAAGGGTTGGTACTGAGCAATGAAGTAAATCCTGGATTAACCAAGAGCTGGATCCTCTCTGGATATGAAATACTCCAGATAATTGTATTGGTAGTTTGCTGTCATAATCCCTCCCTAAAAGGTGGCGTAGGAAACTTCAGCTCTTTTCTTTTTGTCAACTCTGGACAAGATGCAGATATAGGCAAAACCCCTTTCTCAACACTCTACTCCCTGCCCCCTCCCCCCTCCTTCTCCTCCCACTTGAACATGCCATCTTTTTAAAGAATTAAGTCCCTTTCGAAAAAAGTACATATTTACCTAAAAAATTGGGAAAAATGAAACAGCAAATCCTGTTTACACAGCTGGCAAAGGATTCCTCCCATAAATTCGCACCCCATTTTCAAAAAGATTTGGACCGAGAAATTCATTTTATATTCTATGTTTGTCTGCTTGATTTATTATTTGTTTCTTCAATTCTTCTTTCTCTATTTCTTACGAATGACCCAGGAAGGTATCCCGGATGCCTCTGATGACTTTGGTGACTTCAGAGCGAGAGTGACAGAACTGATCAAGGATGTGGTCTTTATCGTGGGTTCTACTTCAAGTTTTAGCCAGGTGAGTTTTTCCTGGCTCCGTAAATATGTCATGTTTTGAATTTTTTGTCATCGTTTGAAATAAAGTAAAAGAGTCTAAACCCTGACTCAAAACGATAAAAAAAAAATTTTTTTTTTAAATTATGACATTCAGTTATTATAGTTTTTTATCTTTCTTATTTTTCTATAGATCTTTCAGAATATTACAAATCAACAGACCCCAGCCTGGGAGGTGACGGAGGCTTCATTATTCATAATGGCAGCGGTCTCTAGGAATGTTCTACCGTAAGAAAGTTGCTTGCTTACTTTTCTTTCTTTCTCTCTTGCTTGGGGGGAGGGGGGAGATTGGGTAATTTATCATTTCTTGAATATGCTGAAATATTTTTATCGAGTTGTCCAAAATGTCATTAAACCAGTATGAAATCCACGCAGTTGTTTTCGATGACATAAACCCACAAATATCACGCTCTTTTGCAGAGACGAAGATATCATTGTTCCCATTTCATTAATCATTTAGCTCTTTTGGGGGGATTTTTTTAACCCAATTGGAAGGACATTTCTGATAGGGAACCACGAATTGCAT
>JAIPMN010031619.1:3445-17190 GCA_020650975.1 Apostichopus californicus
CCCCCCCCCCCCCCCCGTGGTTGGTTATCTCGACGCGACCAGTGGCGCCTATAGGGTGTGGACATGGTACTCATGTATTCTTAGGATGTTTGTCAAATTTCGTCTCTGGCATTTTCATTTTGGCTATCAGAGTGAAATGCTTGGAAGCTAGGGTTTATATAAACCATTTGGGTGCTCCAACTTAGTGAGCTTTGTAGCTGTTTAACAGCTAATACAGAAAATCAGCAAATCAGCAAATCACAAAAGAGAACATGTATTGTACTGTGCTTTGCAAAAACATTTGATCTTTCCACCTCGTGTTGCTTCACGTGCCACTCTGTGGGACTCGCAGACGGTTTTCAAGTAATTTCTGTATTTCTCTAATGACCAAATGTGGTAATCCCTAGATTACGTCAAATTCTATCCAAAGGAGATTAGTTACTGAAATCTTCAAGGATGGTGATGAGCTGGATAAACCTTTTTTAATTTAAAAAGAAACCTGACCATGTTTGTTTTGGTTTCTTTTCTCATTGCCATGGCATTTTTTCGAAGGTTTTCCATTAACCGGCTCAGATCTTGCTTTAAAAATTCACAATTAGCCAGTAGATGAGCCTAAATTTCGAGGCCTAGGTTTTCTTTATAGTGTACCAACAGACTAAAAAAGTCAGGCGGAGGGGATGGGTGTGGAAAGTTGAAGTAAACTTTATTAATGCTTCGATTCCTGGTCGATGCCAAAGGGTCGAAATCCACAGCTTTTTTTTTCAAAAAGATATCTTGAAATGATGGAATACAATCTCTCTTTTTTTTCCTTGGTCGTTCTCTCTACTTGCACAGGCTTTCATCACACCCACCTATAAAGTGTTGGAAGAAGATAACGGTCTACGGAACCATCCAGACACCGTAGATGATTTCTTTAGGTTGTGCATTAGGTAAGAGCTGCGAGCATCTCAAGCATACCCATCCAGACACAGTAGATGATATCTTTAGGTTGTGCATTAGGTAAGAGCTGCGAGCATCTCAAGCATACCCATCCAGACACAGTAGATGATTTCATTTGGTTGTGCATTAGGTAAGAGCTGCGAGCATCATAAGCATACCCATCCAGACACAGTAGATGATATCTTTAGGTTGTGCATTAGGTAAGAGCTGCGAGCATCTCAAGCATACCCATCCAGACACAGTAGATGATATCTTTAGGTTGTGCATTAGGTAAGAGCTGCGAGCATCTCAAGCATACCCATCCAGACACAGTAGATGATTTCATTAGGTTGTGCATTAGGTAAGAGCTGCGAGCATCATAAGCATACCCATCCAGACAAAGTAGATGATTTCATTTAGGTTGTGCATTAGGTAAGAGCTGCGAGCATTTCAAGCATAGCCAGACACAGTAGAAGATTTCATCTAGGTTGTGCATTAGGTAAGAGCTGCGAGCATCTCAAGCATATGTCGTGTTGTTGTTAATCATACTTGGACGAAACCTCTACACCAGGGGTGGGCATTAAATGGTTTTTTTCCATCTTGTTTTGTCCTATTTTTTGGGGGTTGGGGGAGGAATGGGAGAGTATGATCTGTTCACCTGTCGTATGGTAGATTATTAAATCAATCTGAAAACTACCGTTGGATTTCAACGCAACAAAAACTTGTCGTTGCGATGACAATAAATATACAAATATACTGTGTTTGGGCAAGTATCAGTTGTCTAGGCACTGAAAGTTTACTTTTAAAAAGCATGGTTCCCTGTCTGTATCGTCGAACGCATGAATATATTTCCGCGTCCCTTTTCTGTGTGTGTCATAACTTGAGCGATGCCATCAACATCGAAAATAAAAACAGTCGGAAAACACGAGTGCTGACTTTCGAGATGATTCAGTGTTGTTCTGATTTTTACGTAGATTTTTGCAGAGATGTCCGTTGGAGTTCCTGCAGTGCGACATCTTTCCGTCCATCGTCCAGTGCGGGATGGCCGGATTAAAAGTGGACCATCGGGACGCCAACGGATCTGTCGCCAAGTTCTTCATAGAATTTGTCAAGTGCGGCAACGAAAACTGGGTAAGTGAGGAGGAGGAGTATTTTGATGCCATTTTTGCCGAAAACGTTTTGTTTAGAACAGGATTCCTAGTAGTGATCTCAGGGTTTAACCCTGTGCTATACAAACTGAGGCTACTATCCCTGATCTCAGGGTTTAACCCTGTGCTATACAAACTGAGGCTATCCCTGATCTCAGGGTTTAACCCTGTGCTATACAAACTGAGGCTACTATCCCTGATCTCAGGGTTTAACCCTGTGCTATACAAACTGAGGCTATCCCTGATCTCATGGTTTAACCCTGTGCTATACAAACTGAGGCTATCCCTGATCTCATGGTTTAACCCTGTGCTATACAAACTGAGGCTACTATCCCTGATCTCAGGGTTTAACCCTGTGCTATACAAACTGAGGCTATCCCTGATATCAGGGTTTAACTCTGTGCTATTCAAACTGAGGCTATCCCTCATCTCAGGGTTTAACCCTGTGCTATACTAACTGAGGCCATCCCTGATGTCAGGGTTTAACCCTGTGCTATACAAACTGAGGCTATCCCTGATCTCAGGGTTTAACCCTGTGCTATACAAACTGAGGCTACTATCCCTGATATCAGGGTTTAACTCTGTGCTATTCAAACTGAGGCTATCCCTCATCTCAGGGTTTAACCCTGTGCTATACAAACTGAGGCTGTCCCTGATATCAGGCTTTAACCCTGTGCTATACAAACTGAGGCTATCCCTGATCTCGGGGTTTCACCCTGTGCTACACAAACTGAGGCTATCCCTATTCTTAGTTGGTGGGCAATCCCTGTATTGCCATTTCAGGTCTGGATTTATCGGTTCAAATCCTGTTCTTGTGAGATATTAATTGTCGTTTTAATTTTTTTTTATTTATAATTTCCCAGTCATTATTCCACTGTTTATTTACTCTCCTTAGACTTTATTTATATTTTCTACCTTTACTGGGTCATGTGTTCACCTGTAAGACTGTTGGCTTACCCTGTCAGATACAACTGGATTCACATGTATGGCTTCACTTCTCAGATTTGTGGCTTCTCAAATTCAGAATAAGTAGCTGCCACTGCTGTGATAGTAGTGGTTGGTTCACCTCATAATGTATTCACCTCTCACATTCATAAGTTCAACCTGTTTGAAATCGTTGGTTCACTTGTCCCTGTTTTATACAGTCACATCTTCAACCTATCATGGACTTCACAAGTCAGATTTAAATAGCTTCCACTGCTGTGATAGTAGTGGGTTCACCTCATATCATTGGTTCACTTGTCCTGTTTTATACAGTCTCATCTTAAACCTATCATGGAGTTCACAAGTCAGATTTCAATAGCTTCCACTGCTGTGATAGTAGTGGGTTCACCTCCTAATGTATTCACATTCATAAGTTCAACCTGTTTGGAGCCATCAGTCCACCTGTCATAGATTTAATATATTCATCTGTTCAACCCATCATGGGGTCCACAAGTCAGATTGATAAAGTCAGTTTCCCTTTTACTAGACAGTCTTTTCTTTTTCATGTTATCTTTCAGTCATTGCAAAAGTTTGCATGAATTCTCCTTTCAGTTTTTCAATGAGTTACCTTGTTTGATTCAGTTTTTGTTCAATGCTGCCACCTCTCCACCCCCTTTCCAATTTTTGAGACAAAATTACAGAAAATCGCCACCCTAGTCACATTGACCTCAGATCAGATGCAACGGTCTTCTTCCTTTTTCTTCCCCGCACATCAAGGAATCCTCAGAGTTTGACAGTCGGAAAGCTTGCGTCCAGAGAATCTTGGAAGGCAACGGAGAGAAGATGGTGAAAGGAATATTAGATGCTTGCGTCTTCCACCTCCCGACTTACATGGTACCGGACCACGGAGAGGTCCTCTTTGAACTTTTAAAATTCAGCCGAGAGGTAAGACCGTAACAGAACAGCAGGAGGGGTGGTAGAATTTGGCAGTTCCACTGCACTTGCACATCCTCTGAAATTTTGCATTTTATTATCAATAAATAGGATTTTGCACTGTTGGGGGACAATTTTTAATAATAATAATGGCATTTTGAAAGGCATGTAAGAAGTTCTTGTATTCATTCCATTGAAACCATGCACATCTAGCAAGTCCCGCCAAAGAACGAGAAAATAAAGTCCACGATCTTGCACAATCTGCGATCAGATCGAAGTTCCCTGAGAAGTCTTGTGAAATCTTTGAAGAGAACCCCCCAAAAAAAGGAGTGACGTTTGCATCTTGTTAAAATGGAGACTTGGTTTTTCATTGGATGATAAGAGATGAATTTTGAGGTTTTGATAAACTTTACATAAATATGAGGAAGTTTTTGTTCGTCTTCAAAAGATCGGTCTGACATGCATAATATTTAATTATGCATAATATTTTTGTGTATTAAATATTGCTCTTGCAAGGTGATTACAAACCCCCTGGATCTTTTTTTTATTTAAACTTTGCATCACACTTTCAGTCCCTGCTGGCGTGGCTGGAAACGGCTCTCCGCGAGCTCCCGGTGTCGACGGGCGGAACGATAGGCGCCACCGTAGAGCAGATGGCAGCGTTCCACAGCTCGGTGTCCACCGCACAACAGGACATCAACGTCACGTACGCGCTGCGAGACTTCACCAGGCTCTTCAGGTAGCCGACTTCACCCTCGCATGCTGACAGATCGTGATGGGCGCCAAACTGACACAGGGTGGGTTTACTACGGAGGGAGTCCTGGAAGAGAGACGCGAAGAGAACGTTCGAATGCGTGACTACGTCCTCTCTCCGACAAATGACCAAGGACAATCATCTGCATGAACACGGTTTCAAGTAGTAGGAATTGTTAAGTTTATAAATGTTTGATTCCCCATGCATGTTGGCTGGCACATCGGCTAATTTGGGTAACCACCCCCTCTCCCCCCCCTCCCCCGTTCCAATCCCCAAGTTTTTGCATGCAGCATTTATTTGCAGTGTGAGAATATTGAGCTCTTTCTTGAAATCTGTTTCTGAGACTCAAAGTTGATTTGGTATCAAAAGCAACTGAGGATGGACCGAACTGACACACAGCAGGCACAGACATGGCCAAAATACATTTTTTTGGGGATCCGTGTGAAAGTCGTCGGTTCCTACGACCCTCTTGCCATGATATACTGATCACTCTGCAACCCTGTTTGGCCTTGCATTCTGGGGACATGGTGGGTTGTTCAAGCCTACTTGCCACTTGACCATTGGTACATTTTTGTTTTAAAGAAGAAGCCCTTGATAGTGACAATCAATTGATTATGTGACATTTTCTGAGCTGTCAGACCTAAGCAATAGACACTAAGGTTTACTTTTAATGTATGTTTTAATTTTGGCAGGAGCTGTGCAACTGACAAGTTTAATAAAAAGGGAGTGTTTGGTTGTATTTTGTTACAAAATCCTACCACCCTCCCCCTCTCCACCTTAAAACTCAAACACCACCTTTACAAGTAGCTGGGTACTGTGTTAATAACCATTTTACTCTCGACGTCAGATTCATTCAAATTATTAGTGAAAATGCTCCTTGAAAAATTCTGCAGAAATCTACTTCCGACCTAAAACTGCAATTAACACTGTCAGTCTACCGAAGTAGACCTGTCGAGAACATTAAAGATTTCCGACACGATTTTTTCATACAAAGTATACAGAGGCGTGTGCTTACTAAATGAAAGAATGTGGTAGATTGCATGTGAGGTTGTCTGTATTTCTTTGAAAAGTATCGTAAAGTATCTTAAATAATGCTTTAACATTGTTAACAATAGCCAACGAACATAACAGTCTTCTATTGCAGTGTATTTGAGCTGATAAGAGCAAATTTGTCCGTCTGTTTAACCTATCTGGCATAAAAATTTCAACCTGATAGTATCTGGTATTTTTAGTCTTTTTGGTTTTAGTCCCCATTGCAAATTTAGAGAAATATGCACGTTTTTTTGTGTTTTACATCAAATTTTATTGACCGTCCTTCAAGAAACAGGAATCAAACATTTTTTGTTTTAAAATCATGGAGTGGAAGCATTAGTAAGGAGGCAAATTATTTTAAATTGTAGAAAGAATTTTGTAAAAGAAAATCATGGGTGATACCAAAAAAGAGAAAAAAAGCCCAGATAAGTGATATCAGTTTACGTTTCACATATCTCATTTTTTAGCCTGAAAAAAAAATCTTGATATTTTTTTTTTTTTACTTTTATTGGTACCTGAAATAGATACAACTGCAATTTATCTCAACTGTGGCATAATAATATGAAATTTTGAATTGGCTAAAAATTATATTTCTGAGCCAAAAGTTATATTGACCGTTCAAATTTGTTTCACATTGTTTTGCTACGAAGGTACCTCTTGGCATCTCTCGAAACTTTTACAAGGTACACCATGTTTTGTCATGAATATGTGATATTGTTAAAAACATTTGAATTGTTTTTTTGTTTTGTTTTTGTGCCAATAGTTCTCTTATTTTGATCTCTTTAGGCTCTTCGGCATTGTAGGAAATGTTAGATGTGAATAATACAAAATGCCATCACTCAGTCGGTACAAGCAAATACCTAGTAGGCCTACCACCTTTTTTTGTCTGCCACTTTCACATCACACTTCAATCCTATGGTATTGACAGTATGAACAGTTTCAGAGCTTTATCTAAATAGGAACAGGATGTTCAAACTGTCACTGTCCCATGTCAATGGCATGGGGGAGGGGGGCCTAGGGGAGGGAGGGGGGCCTGGGGGTGGCATATATCTCAAAGATCATGTTGTTTTTCACAAAGCTTTTGCGAAATGGAGGGTGAGACCGTCAGGGATAGCCAGTATGTATGTACTTTGATTTTATCGCCTCCTTTAGTTGTTACCTCAATGAGGCATATAGTTAACCAAATTTAATGCTCCTTATAATGTGGGGAAATATTCGAATAAATTTAGAACAACAGTCATTCTGGAAAATTTGGTCAAGTTTCATCTTGGCTGAAATACTGGTAACTTTGAACGATTTTTTTTTTTTGAATGGATGAATGGATGGATGGATGGACCTAACTCGGATAAGGGTGAAAGGGTGATATTGCACAGGGTATGTTTGAAACCTTGTTGACTGTTTGCTGTCAGAAGCAAGCCCTACAGATGTGAGAAAAAGTATTATCCGTTACATCGATTAACTTCTTTTGAAGATGTTACACGTTTTTCGTTTTGCATGGATTTTTAGAAATTTATGCTAATTATCATGAATACTCATTTTACGAGTAGATGGCTGATGTTCAATAGATACGTTTTATTTATGATTTTTTTTTTTTTTTTTTACTTGTGTGTGTGGAATGTGTATTAAGTCCTGCCCTTTAACCCCCCCCCCCCTCCCCCCTCCACCACCCCCCACCCCCTATACATCGACTACTTTCTGGTGAGTTTATTGTTTTATTTTACTCATAAGAATTTGTTTCTTCTCTTAATTTCACAATTTTTTAATGTATCATGAATTCATGACCTAAGTCAGTTCCATGTTGCTTTTGCTGTAAACTTTGAAAACCACGTTTTTTGTAAATGAAAAATCATTGTAAGCTGCTTGATAAGAATGTACATGTGATATAAATTGAAGAGAAGAACTGGAGTAACAAAAATATCAAGTCCTACCTTGTCTTCTCTTCTGTTTCACCTAAGGCATTACTGGAAGACCTCGCCCCCATCCCCGGTACAGAGAGGGGAATCTTGGAAATAATTGTTGTCAATCTATGAGGCAGGGAAATAGTTCCGTTTTCCCATTCCCAACACATACATGTTATTAGGCACCTACGGATAGACAACTGCCGTTTTACATATCGAGGAGAGCTCAGGAATTGATATGAAGCAAGTATTCGATGCTCCCGTGTTGTACCCTTATGTATACCCTTAGTATAACCCTTATACCAGGGTTTCACTAACTTTATCCCCCCCCCCCCACGAACCCCCTTTGGATGTCAGAGTTGTCCACGAACCCCGAACTTTTCGAGACAAGATCTGAGTCATTATTATACTAAAATACGTATATCAGTGCTTTGTAAAAAGATCAAGTTCATAGTGTATTATTGTAGAGTTTGTCGATAGGTACGACTTTTGTACATTACTAAATTATATGATATATCAGATGTTAGTTCAACAAAAAGTACACTAGTTTTTACTTTCTGAAAGGTCTCACGAACTCCCTGGGATGGGCTCACGACCCCCCCCCCACCTTGGGTTCATGCACCCCAGTTGGGAACCATAGGCGTAGGAGCCTAATTTTATTTGGGGGGCTGTAACGACTTGCCCGAAAAATATAACCAGAATTTTTCAAGCGCTCCGCGCGCGTTCCGGGCGCGTTCAACATGTTAATGTGCATATCATATAAACATTCATCGGTTATTACATGTCATGCCAATAACATACCAACATGCCAATAATATAAGTTTAACCATTGAAAAACACATTGCAAATTATTTTTCTTTCAGTGGGTGCCCGAAAAATTATCAGCATATTGCCCAAATTTTCAACAAAAAAATTGGTTGGGGGTTGCAGCCCCCCAGCCCCCCGCCGCCTCCTACGCCTATGTAGGGAACCCCTGTCTTATACCCTTAGTTATACCCTTCGTTGTACCTTATAGTATACGGGGTTAAGGCACTGTTCCACAAGTCACTCATCTCCTATTGGTCAGGGATTGTCCTCTCTTTCCACAAATGAAAATACCCAATTATGACTATACTAGCTTCAAATTTTAAAGGCCATTTTTCTTCACCTATGGTCCGATTTAACCAAAAATCCTACACTTTAAAATCGCGAGAAAATTGATGATTATCTACCGACGGTAAATTCTTTCAAATAACCTTTTCAATTTTGGGATTCGAATGTAATCGGGTTTTGACTTTTTTTCTTTTTTTCCTTTTTTTATTTACAATGGACCCAATCAAGTGAATACATGATCTTGTTTTCCCTGGCGATTACATTCTCTTGTTTGTCTCCGAGTAAATCGAAAAATTGATGGAATGATATATTCAAGAGAAGAAAAAAAAACGGTAGACCTATTTAGTTCTGGTGAATTTGATAACAGTGGTGGAATTATATACTAATTTGACAAGCTTGTGAAGTAGTTTTATTGTCTTTTTCATAGTCCTTCGCCTGATCGGAGAATGAGTATTGTAAACTGGAAATGAGTTCGTCTGATGGAGATTACCTACAAAACGCATGAAAGCCTTTCACAAGCCTAATAACAAAAAACTAGTAACTATAGAATTCCTACAAACTATCGAAGCAAAACCGTCGGCTCGGTGGCATAGCGAAATGAGACCCGACGGTGTCATGGTTTAACTAGGCCTACAGCACAAGTTTGTAACAACTGATGTTTTGCACAACGATGTCGTAAATACGGTAGTAGCGAAAGCCCGACCCGGGGGCGCGAATTGTTGTTTTTTCCAAACAGGTTTGCAATTACGGAGTTTTCAGCCAATCAGATTGCTCGTGACGCCGGCATCAATAATGACCATCGCTTGGAAGTTGGAAGACAAACACTGAATCAGAAAAGTGATAAGGTCCGTAGGCCTTAAACATGTCAAAACATGAATGAGTTCATTGACGTCACTGAAACATGGTGAACAGATTAATGTTTGTTATTGATTGACCTGTGACACTTAGTTAAGTCTAGTTCCGGGTTTCCCTTTCAACACCATAAATTTACTTTTAATGCATGGTTCACATGTTAACCTTACTTATGATACATACGCTACATTCCACTGGGTTAGTGTTTATGTTATCCGTAAGTTGTTCTATTGAAATCGGAATTCGATCGTTTCGTGGATTGGGTACAATAATAATCAACGCTGTTGAATGATATGTTTCTCCATTGGGGTAAATCATATATAGAGGAAACTATTGAAAAAAATGCCGTACATATAGGACGAGTACCGGTATGTATTCGTTGCAACGAATGGATGCAGACATTTTGGTAACCTCGAAGTGAAGGTTTTTATGGTGATGACGTAACTTTTCCGACCAATCATGAGCGACTATTTACACAAAATTGCAAACCTGTTTGGGGAAAAAATCGCGGCCGGGGCACGGAGAGGCCCTTCCCACCGGCAGACTTCTCACCTACCCCCCCCCCCACCCCACCCCTACACCATGTAAACTGTAGGTAATTCTCACCAAACCTATGCGACAATGTTCTCGTAGCTATAACTTGATAACACTATCCTACTATAATCAAGTTGTTGTATTTAGCCGTCGCGTACTGATTGGTTGTTTCGCGCGCACGCGTTGTAGACAACCGTTGTGGCCCATTGGGTTGCAATACGCATATAAAGGTATAAGCAAGACGTTTGAGATGAAATGAACCACAAAAAGTTATTGTTTATTTTTATTCATTATATAATGAGCATATATATACATATATTATATTACAAATTGTGCAGAAATAACATAAATTAACATTTGGGAAACCGCACGACGGAATGTCTACCTTTGTGTCATATATAAGCGACAGTATTAAATTTTGTGCGGTTTCCGCATCATACAGACCAAAACTTCATCATCAGATGTTTGAATGAATTGGGCTTAATCTGTAGTAAGGCCTATGGAGCGTATTCATTTCAATTCATCCTGTATATATGGTGAACACGTTACTACTGTACATACTCGAAATCTTTAGCTTGCGTACTCGTTATGGGTCGTGCATTAAGTATGGTATGGTTAAAACAAACTTCTGTGTGGGACGATGTAGTTTGATCAATTAATTGTGCTCTACTTTTTGAGAAACACTAGCATAGGGTATTTTTTTACATTCTTCCTGGAAAGAAAACATCTCACGTCAAAATGGCTGTTCTGTATGCTAATATAAACAGATTCTTCTAGAATGAGGCATTGTGGCACATTAATACGGAGTGGCAATAATGTCGCTACCAATATCATTACGTGCTATATTTTTTCTTCTTATTGTAGCCTGTAGGCCGTGTGTAGGTCCACTAAAGACTCCGTATGGTACTATGTGGAACCATAACGAATGTTTCAACGAGTTTCGCTATGTTCCGCGAAATAACAACATCATTGTCAGCCTTCCAGCTTGTATTCCAATGCCATATTATGGTATACTTACAAAAGTACACTGTCAATATACTGGGGCTCATCAATCAAAACGGCTGAACTGTACCGTTAACTTCACACATCCCATGACGTCAGTTCCTCAAAAGCAACAGTGAAAAGAATAGAGAAGCACTACTATAGATTTACGTGCCTTCCAGCAACATCTTCAAAAGTTTACAAATTGATCAGCAATAAGGCTTCATAATTTTTTGTGATCTGATGCTGGTGTGAAGCTAATAGTTTTACGCTGTCGCCAAAGAAACCCGTAATGAAACCCGTTGCTCTTTATAATAATGAGATTTTTCTTAATGAGTATAGCAAACTGCTTCACTCATAATTATAACTTCTGTGTAGAAAACCTTGCAGACGCCATAATCCTGCACGATAGGTTTGTTTGGGAATAATCAGCAAACAGCTCTGCTTGTGGAGAGTAATTATTAATTAATTAACTTATGATGGCTTTCATCGGTTTAATGTCTTCTTCAGTGATAACTTCCGATTCAGGAAGCAAAATATTCCCATTCCAAAGGTCACTTAATCCTGTGAAACTGATAGATCTTTCCCTGGGTTTCGGTGGATTTGAATCAAGGTCTATTTTCGGACAACTGTTACTTTGTCCTCTTCTTTTCTTACCGAGAAATTTCGGTGACAAATTTCCAGGTGATTTCTTTCGACATTTGAAGTCGTTACAAAGACTCAGAAATGCTTTTTGGACATCTTCGTGTGATTCTCTAACTGAGAGTTCCAAGAATGAACATTTAAGCGCCTCTGCTAAGGTCTGCGCTTCGTTCCTACCAACGATTCGATCGTATTTCAAGTCCGTCTTATTGCCAATGATCAAAACGACTGGATCGTAAGAACAGTTTCTTTTGGCGCGACAACAGAGAAATGTGAGTCGCATAACTTCTTCGAAGCTGCATCTGTCAGTGATAGAGTAAACGATGATGAAAGCGTCTGCCCATTTCAACTTTTCTTCGCTGTATTCCTCCTACAAGAAAGGTTGAGATATAGAAAACGTTAAAGGACGACTACTGTATATGCACCAAATTAATGTCGGTGTGTTTTAAACTCTTTAAAGGCATTGAAGACTCGCCCCAAACCGCGTGCGGCCATCTGAAAAAGTTAACTTTCTGTTGCTTGCAAGTGACGTTTTGTTCGTGTCGCTACAAAATGCAGACAGTACCGTAATGAAACGTGATACCTTGTTTTCTTTAGCTGGACCTGGGATGTCCATCGCTGTATCGTTTGTATACTGTGCTGTGGGTATTGACCTCAGCTGTATATGTACTGACTGTACACTAATGTATAATTACCGACGGTAGCAAGCTGTGTGTATATTTTCTGGGATCGATGGTGGTGTTCAACACTTCTGTTACACCTCATTCGAAACTAGGTCAAATTACCGGCATTAGACGTTCCTTTTTGCACGAGTCTTCACACCCTTTTAAGAAACCACTGCTGTATAAACAGGTCATAATCTATATGCAACTTTTACTGTATAAAGAAATGATCTCAGTACCATTAGGGAAAGTAACCAATACTTTTGAAAACGTTTTGAAAATGTACACAGTCACACACACGTACCCACATCATCATAATTTTTTATTCTTTTTCAATGCCATGGCACTCGCCGCAGTGATCTAGTTAATCACATTTTTCACTAAATAATCTAGTTATCAACAAATTTTGGCAAAGTTTCCTATAAGAAAAGACAAAACAAGAGCTCTGATTCCTTGTGATTAATCACTAATTTGCCGTCTGGTATATTTATAACCACTTCAAGGGTGTGAGATGGTCTTACCTGACCAGCTGTATCAAGAATTTCAAATTCCACAGGATAATCTTGACCATTCTCATCTGGAGGTGGCAATACTCTGTGTTTGTAGATCATTTCTGAAGAATCAAGATACAAAACGATAAATGTATATAGTTACGCAGATGAGTGAAATGTGAAAATTGATGTTCACAAGATTTCAACTTTAAGTTGTTGTTGCCCGACTGACTTTCATAGGGGCAAAAACTTATATCGACCTGCTGTAGGAGGATACAAAACTTTTACGTTGCATGCGACTCCTATGTAGGGGTGTTCGTGGTGCTTCCCTCAGAAGGAAAAAGTTTAGACGTCAAAATATGGCATTCTGAGGCATATATAAACTATATATAAAAGATGTCTGATATTAGGTCTAAACGTAAAGTTGTGCTAATAAATACTTTTGAATTGTGACGAATTTTGGAGGTGGGGACCATACACCCCCCCCCCTCCCACCCCACCCCAACCTTCCCTTAGCGCACACAATAATACCATGGAAGTGAATTAAATTACCACAACAAATGGTTGAAATGTATGTAGACAGAAAGCCCGGAACATTTCCCATATACGTGGGCAGAATCCCTATCCGTGAATTACAACTGAACCACAGTTAGTTATACAAGAATATACAGCTAGGTATGTTACCTCTCATTTAACGGTCATTTTTCAACCACGAGATTGCGATATCTCTCGTAATATCAATATAAATTCATTTTGACTTACCTAGTGTTGGATCATACTCCCAAATGAAACGTTTGGTTACAAATCTGACAGTCAGAGCTGAGGAAGAAAATGGAAACGAAACTTGAAAAAAAAGCTACAGAAATTGTCTACCGGTGTTGAATTGTTATTTTTTCCAAGTTGAT
>JAIPMN010031620.1:0-11053 GCA_020650975.1 Apostichopus californicus
GGTTGATGGGTTGGGGGATGGGAGGAGGAAGGAGAGGGGACAATGTACAGGTGGAATTATTGGGAGGTGGTTAATGGGCTGCTGTACATAGAGTACTGTACATCCGAATTCTGCTTCAAATCCAATCAGATCCAAAATTCAAATAAATGTCAAAGGAGGTGATGGTGGGATAAGGTGGGGATGTGGGACAAGGAGGGCATGGAGTGATAGGAGGGCATGGAGTGACAAGGAGGGCATGGTGGGATCAGGAGGCATGGTGGGATAAGGTGGGAAAGGTGTATGAGGTGGGGTGTGCCAGTCACCCTCAATCCTTTCATTTCCAAGTGACTTGGAAAGTGACTCTTTCCCCAATGCATGTGTTAAATAAATTATTATAGTATATCTATTCAATGTATAAATTAAATTACTAAATAAGTCTTCATTCTGATTTGCAAATTTCTATTTTGAGTGATTTCAGTAAATCAGGTAGAAAATGCATCAGTACTGGAAACAGGTGAGGGAAGAGAAATATTAAATTTGAATGTGATTTTGAGTATTAATATTTGGTAATTTACTAATTAAAAAGTTGCAAAAAGGTGTCATGTGTCAAAGCACAAGAACCTACTGCTCCTATAGCCCTTTTCCATTAATAAATCAAGCCTCAACCAGGATGCATGCATGGTAGTACTTATTGTAGACCTAGTCCATACATTGGCTGACATTTTAAATTCCACTGTACGTTGTAAGTTATCAAGTTACACAAGTACTGTCATGCCAGGAACACACCTACAGTTAGTAGTACTACTACTAGTCCACGTGAAATGTTTAACTAAGAGATAACAACTGATAAAATTACCACCGAAAAGTAAACAATTCTGAACTGGTACATCGGCATATTCCCACACCTTTCAACTGGACTTAGGAAATGTAAACTGTACTTTAAGAAATGGCAAATTTCAGAAAGCTAACATTCTTAAATTTACATTCTTGAGAGTAGTTTGAACTAAATTACCGAAGTGTCTTCCACATTTATCATCACTTTCTGCATCTCCTCTCCCTATCATCTATCTGCCTCTACCATACAATTTTTTTTCTCAAAACTCATCCTCCTTCAAACTCGACACCTTCCTCTGCCCAGCTTCCTTGGAACTCATCCCCTTCCTCCTCCGAGCCTCATCCAAACTAACCCATTCTCCTCCTCCTCCTCCTCCTCCCAAGCACACCCCTTCCTCCTCCAAACTTATTCCCTCCTTTCCTTCTCCCTGCCTCTAGCAGTCTGTTCAGAACAGTAAATAAATGCCATGTACAATATGCTTGCAGATTTCTGGCAATAGATATGAGTTGTATCATGTGGAAATTTAAACTCTTCAAACTATGATATGTATACCATGGAGCTATAAAGCTCCATGTGTATACTAACTGTACACTACTGTATAGTAGAGAGCCCTGCTGTACATGTATGTGTTATATCTAACACCACCCTGGATTAGCCTTGATATTATTAACTGTACACTGAATTTATACAGTAGAGAACAGGCTATAAGCTGTGTTTGTACAAGAATTCAATTGAGTACTTGCTGAGCAGCAAGCTTCATCTCTCCCCATGCACCAAAAATGAAATATGAGTTTGGCTTTGACAGGGACACACTTTAATAACGCTAATTAGAGCCAGAAATGAGAGGTGTCAGACCAGACCAGGTCAACTTCTCAGATCTTGTACGAGCATCGCCGAATAGGAGCGGAGAAGGACAGGAAGATGTTAGGGAGGAACTGCGGCTGTTCAGGGAGCTTTGTTACATTATTGATCCGAGTCGTGAACAAGATCGTAAAGGAGAGGAAGGGAAGAGAATGAGTGCGGAATTTACGAGGCGAACACTTAACAGTCATAAAAAATGGAACATTTGACATATTCATCGTATGGTATGCTGCAATGTGAAGTAGTACAGAACTGCCAAGGATTCTTTAGTTTCTATGGTACGACACATTAAAGAGATTAACGATGTGAGAAGCGGGGCCGCCCGTTGCTATGGGGACAGTTACTGACATTTACAATGTGTGTACATGGATTGTGTGCATTCTTAATGCAGAGCTCTGTACAAGTTTATTCTTTAAAAGACATTTATAAGCATCTTGATACATCTCAGAGTTCAAATGATGGCCTGGAATTTTTCAAATGTTCATTTTATGACCTACAGTATACTGTACATGACTAAAATACTACCTCTTGATAGCCCTTGTGCCCCCCTCCCCCTTCCCCCTCCCCCTTGCATTCTTAGACAAACATTCCTATAATTTGCATATTTATATTATTATTTTTTTTATTTATATTTAGAATATGTTCAAATATCTGCAAATTTAGTGTTTTGTTGTTTAATACTCAGACTTTACTGTACAGACTACAGTGCATTGACAGACTATGTCGTATGGTTTAGTGTGCACAACTACTGTGGTATAGTAACTCAACACTTTTTGGAGTACTTACAGTAGTTGATCAAATTAATTGTACTTTTCCTCAAATGTTCACGTTCAATTTGCGCTGCAAACGGAGCGTTTCCATGAATGCATTGCAGGTTATGTTGTTTTACTATTCCTTTCCTTTTGAGAATGCTGATTTTTTCCCCCATTAATTAGCAAACACAAGCAATTGCTATTCAATAGGGAAGTAGTTAAATATTCAAATTCAAAATCTGCAATTTCAGTTTGTTCCAAGTTACACACTAGGTTAGTGCACAGAGCCTGGCATCAAATCAATATGCCAACTATATGTATGGATGTATGTGTCACCACATTATGTGCATGCATAATTAGTCAATATTGATTATTACATTAAAAAATATAATTAATAAGCATACATCATGAATGCTGAGTTGCAATTAGCAGCAGAGTACACCTACGTACAGGTTGCAGAATATTCCCATGAACTTGAAAGTACATCGAGGCCTAGCTCAGTTAATTTTGAATTTGGACAGTAGTACGTGCACATTGCATACATACAGTATGTGTATTAAGTTACATTAGTAAGTACTTTTAACCTCTCCACACAGTACTTACAGTGACAGCTGAAGTAGGACAGTGTCAATACATATTACATACAATACACATATGAATATTAAACTGTTTACCAAGCAGGCCACTTTATGTACTATTACTGTATACAACTTGTGTGGCAAGAGACATGGGGGGGGGGGGTTAAGAACATGATTTTCCAATGTAAGCAGTTGCTACTGTTGTAAGGACGCCGCCATCTTGACTACAGTATGAGGGTGACCTATATTGGGGGGGGAGAACATAATTTTTGATGAATTAAATTGTGTGCTGTAGCTATTGTGTGTGTGAACATGTAGCACAGTAGACCTGTATAGGATGTAAGCAGTACTACTGTTGTACAGACGCAGCCATCTTGACTACAGTATATGAGGGTGACCTATATTGGGGGAAGAACATAATTTACTGATGAATTAGATTGTGTGCTGTACAATAATATTGTGTGTATGAACATGTAGCACAGTAGACCAGTATAGGATGTAAGCAGTGCTACTGTTGTACAGACGCCGCCATCTTGACTACAGTATGAGGGTGCCCTACATTGTAAGTAATAACATAATTTACCAAAGAATTAAATTGTGTGCTGTACAATAATAAGATACTGTGTGTATGCATGTACACGTAGTACAGTAGCCATATATGCTGTAAACAGTGTTACTGCTGTACAGACGCCGCCATCTTAACTACAGTACAAGGGTGACCTATATTGATAAACTTTGATAGAGTACGCTGACCTGGAAGGAGATCGTTTGATATACATGCATGTACATATAGATATATGTGTGAGCATGCCAGCATACCAATAACAACACAATACTTCAGCATACTGATGCACAGGGAAAAAAATATTTAGTGTTTTTATGTAGCAGAAGGCTCTGAACTTTGACTGTCATAACATACTATGGTTTCTATGTAAATAAAAAATACGGCTAATATACCTCACTGGACTTGTATAACAACTTGGACTATTATGCACCTGTAGCGTTTTGCGATGCGATACCGGAGAAATGATTCCATGGATGTTGACCCAAACAGAATATATTCAAACCGAACTAAATTTTTGTTTTCAAATTAACCATGCAAAACACTTCACTATGAAATGCAGTGGATTATACAATATTTTATAAACCAGTATAAAAATAGGAAAAGATGGTTTGTTTTCCAATTTCTTTTCACTTTAACTTTGCAGCTGGTTTCAAAGACATGTGATTGTCTGCTTCATATCTCCTGGTAAAACTGTTGAGATAACTTCATTTTAATGCAACTTGTTGATTTAATTTAAAATCTATTATCAATTGGTTGCTTGTTACAGTAGTTTGACGTAATGTACAGTATATAGACAACTTGGTCAAACATTGTTTTTGGAAACTGAAAAGGAATGTCCAATATGGATTACCACAATTGACTGTACAAGTTAATTACAGTTTTTACAGTTAATTAAGACTGATTTTAATTACAGTCTTTACTTTCAATTTGCTAAAGATATATTGTCGAGTATACATCAAAAGTATGATCTTGTTAAACTACAAACTTCTCTAATCTCTTTTCATGAGATAAATGAAAGAAACTCTGGGAAATCTCTGAGAATCTGGGACTGTAAGCTTAGAAAAACCCAGTTCTCAGCTCCTTTATGATCTTTGTAACGAAACATTGATGGACCAAAATCTTTTCCAAAAGATTAATTCCAAATACGAGGTCTAACCCATCTACACTCCAGTAGAACTTGATCTCACCTCATCCTGTTAAGTCTAATCATGTTCGTTGAACTCCTCGTTAAAATGTTTTATCAAAGGAGAACAAAACTGTAAAGGGACTCGACGGGGGTGACAAAGGTATGATGTGGCCCTCGTTTAGATCCATTCAGTCTGTGATGAGTATTTGTTTGTACTTTGTAGCCATTATGTCTTAAGCAATTAAAGGATACTTATTGTATGCTATATTGTATAGTAATGAGCCTACAGATACTATAGTGGTTCCATTGTGAATCAGTGATCAGGCTACTGTGGTTTAGCCACAAATGTTGATTCAGCTGTAGCTGTTGGCTTTAACACACATACAGACAGACATTGTACATCTAAGGTATTATCAAAGTCAGATATTTGTCTGTGCCGCTCACTTAAATGTCTTAGAAACAATTTTGAGAAAGCATAAACTGCGTAAAGTTGTATGGTACTATGGCTAATTGGTTTAGTTCCATTGTGAACTGATTAGCCTACAGTTGTTGTTAGAACAGTAGCCACAACCTTTTAATCCTGTGAATGGCTTTGACATTACTTATAATAGTAGACATTTTTAATCCAGGTAACAGGGAATGGTCAATTTTTTTCAGGGTCGTCCTGTGGTCTGAGAGGACCAAATTTCCCTTCAGAGACCAATATCAGCTTTGGAGGTGTCCAGTGGACAACAAGGTCATAAACATCAAATTCAGACTGCATTGAAACTATAAATAGCCAAAAATATCTAGGTAAAGTGTTTAAATTTTTGGTTCTCACCCTCCATCAATATGGAGGGACTGAAAAAATAAGTGGTACGGTAGGATTTACAGTATGATTCACTCGATAGGGAGTTTTACTGGCTCAAAGCTGGCAGACATTCTAGTCACCCCTCTCCCCTATAGGGTAAATATAGGTCGTTCTCTGTTATTGTTTGCTACATTTGTTCAGACGACCATTTTTTAATGATCTCAGCTGACTTTCTTCCACCCCCTTGTTGTGTTTCTCTGTTTGTTTTTATTTCTGAATTATTACTGTTTGGTAAAAATTGTCGATCAAAATCATATAGATCTGTTATGTACATTCAAAATCTTAGCAAGACAGAAGCTGTAATGTCTCCCTCATCGATCATAGCGGCAGGTTCCAAGTTTTAATAACGCACAGCACACTTGTAATTTTTAATTATTGTTTGCTGAAAACTACAGAATTCAATACTTTCGTACTAGTGCTCTCACAAGACTCAAGGTTACTACAGTAAATCTGCTAGCTCACAGTGAACTTTAATTTCTTCCATTGACCACACAGTATACAGTAGGCTGTAGTACACAATATATGGACTGTTATCACCGAGGCAGTTCGCTCAAAAATACACAGTGTATTGACAATCATTATTTGCACAGCCTGACCTGGCTTGTAAAGATATACATGTGCAGGCGTGCATTTGCAATCAAGCCACAGTGACGCAGTTTACTAAACCAAAGGCACTTAAGTGTACTCTACGGTACTTAGCGTAGTACTAGGATGGGTAATTCCCTCGTATGGGCTAATTAGAAATGTACTTTTTTTTGGTAAAATATTGCAACATTTAAAAACAAAAAAAATACTTGCTGCAGAAGGATTTATAGTAACGGAAATAACGCGCAGAGATCAAAACTGAGGATGTAAAATTTAAGAATTAAAGTCACAATTTGAGACTGAATCCACCGAGTCTGTGTATACAAGCAGCTGGAAGCTCCTTAAAATTTACAATCTGCAACTCTCTTTTAACCCATAGGAGTACAGGCAATATCAAAAAATATATAAACAAACCAATCTAAATCAAGGAATTAATTAATTTGTAATCTTGCTGGTTGGTTTTTAAGTGTCTCCTTTACCAATGGAAAGGCAGTTTAATTTCTTGATTTATATCTATTAATGAACAAGTGTCCTACAATATGGCCTCAGATGTGCAGGTAGAGAACACTTGTACAGTAAATATGGATAAGACTAAAATCTCCTGCACCAGTGACTAGTTTCAATTTTTAGTAACTTTGCATTTTAAACTTGATTTCCCACTTTTGGGCTTCGTTTTCCAGTTCCCGAGTCAATTAAAATTTAAATAAAAAAATTGCGCACATGTACCAACCAACCTTTTTCAGTTTTTTTTCCAACTTACATTGTGCAGTAAATGTAGTCACAGAACAGCTGTTAACTAAATATTGTGCTTAAACACATAGTAATGTACAGTGCTCAATGTGTGATACTGTAAATATTATATATATGTACCTGTTAAGAACTTAAAAAAAAATGGGAAGCACATTCATCTAACTCACACATACGTTGTCAGTCTGTAACATTCCACATAAGGTCATAAAAAATACTGTATGGCCCTTGACTTGTTGACGGAGTGGGGTGGGGTACGTGGGTAGAAATATCATTCAGAAACTCTCTCAAACTCCCATATCCAATCACCAATATTGTACAGTCCCAACAACACTTACTGAGCTAGAGACAAACCCCCCTTCTTCCCCCCCCCTCCCCGGCCAACACAATTAATGAAAAAATAAATACAACTCCATAACATTTTTGAAACATGATTTTGTGACTATATACTTCCTTCTGCCTTCCTTACCCTCCCCTGTTGCTAAGTTACCAGGAGGTTGCAATTTACGGCACTTCATTAATCCCCAAAAAACCTCATCCTTTTATATTTTTAAAAGCAACCAATGTCATCAACTTTTGCATGTACATAATGAAGTTCACATATCATCCATGAAGACAAAAGAACAGACCTAAGCTGGCTGAAATATCCCTGTATGTCTGTCCTCCTTCAAGCAACTCGTCCGACCGTCCGTGTGGGAGTATCACGTTACATTTAATTCAACGGTACATGTATCACTCGAAAACTAGATCTACCATCTCCGCTATATCAAATTCTATAGTGCTCAGCCAACGTTAGGAACGACCGTTGCGGATCCAATGGTCGCAATGCAATTCCATCGTTGCACACGAATCTCAGAATACAGGGTGATTCACAATTGTGATGGAAGAGATTTGTTCAAACACTGGAGGGATTCGATTTTGAAAAGCGAAATGTCAGGAGTGCCGTGATGGAGTGGTGTGGATGCTGCTTTGGGTTAGTGGATATGAACTGGGTGTGTTAGGCTATCTATCTGCGAACGGTTAGTTATGCTTTCTGACCGAGCACTAAAGGGTGGTTAGGCTACAGACTGGGCGTGTATGCCAAAAACAAACAACTTGAACCAATCTCAACCCCGGTGTCCCTGTTACTGAACATCTAAGACCATGAGAACATAAGGGTGTTGGGTCAAGGGAAGTGTTGTATCACAAGTGACTGCCAAAGAGTGTTTTAAGACTATTTAAGCTATTTCCAATACCAACTGATTGAAATTGAGAAGCATGAAACTGTTCCATATGGCATGCATCCTGCTTTGCTATGTACTAAACATATAATATTCTGTATTGTGCAGTTATATGCAACATGATATACTACGTAATATACTATGTACAATATACTTGATATACTGTAATGGTGCAGTTTATGCAACATGACATACTACATGTACAATACTATGTAATATGTACTATATATATGATATACTGTATTGTGCAATCATATATGCAACCAGCACTGGTTTAATCCAATCACTTCCCCCTTTATGTACAGTAGATGTGCAGAAAAGCTAAGTGTAACCAAGTGAGTAGTACACATACAACTTCCATGCTATTGTTACCATGGAGATTTGGCTTCCATGCTTTTGAACTGCACAACATTCCCAAACACTGTATGTACAGTAAGTCCTACCACTCAGTGCATGTACATACACTAGATGGTATTGACTGGCTTTAATACCCCAGGGGAAAAGAATTAAGCAAACCATTCCCCACTGAAAACAAATATGTGACTGAAATCTAATCCAGCAGCCAATTAGGACAACCAAACTCAAACATTAGTTATCAGGTGACAGACTGTTTGATATTATCTATAGCTCAACAAGACAAACTGAATGACTCAAAACTGAGGAAACACTACTTCCATGCTTCTAATTAGAGCCTCTTGATGACTTCCCCCTGAGAGACAAGGAACAAAGAAATTAAATCCAACCAATTGACTGCTAGGTTAAAATCCATTTTGAACAAAAGGAATACAAAATGCTGTCAAATGCCAAAACAGAGGATACTGATACTGATTTGGAGGCTCCAAACTTTCTGTGGTTTTGTGTGTGTGTCTTATTTGATGTACAATGTGTGTCATAATACAAATTGAATGAGGTTGACGAAGTAAAGAGCTCAGCTTGAAGTAACTGCTACTGCTAAACTGCAATTACCAAATTGTGATTACCAGGTTACAACCACCCATGGGTAAGATATCCTGATTGAAAAATATAGATGTAATCTGTCTTTGTATCAGCTTAAATGAGATGCACAAGTAGGATACATCCAGGGGTGAAACTTCAACTTCTTCCATATTCCCCACCCTCCCCCACCACTCCCTTTCCCACCCACTTCCCCACCATCTCCTCACCCACTGCCCTTCCCATCTTCCAAAAAAAGGTTCTATAGGTGTATTCCTCTGGCACTAATTCTTTGATACATTTATTGTTCAGCAAGGTAGAAATGACATTTAGAAAGTGTACCACTCAGAAGGCCAAGGAGGGGGGGGGGGGGGGGTAAACACTCAGAAGGTCAAGGGAGGGGGGTGGTACTCTACAGGCAAGTGAGAGAGACTGTGCAACATCTTAACTGCATTAATTTTGTAAACACCCAGTACAGTTACTTTCATGCAGGTTCAATTAATTACTCACAGAAATTGTGCCAATTAATACACAAGTAGACAAAAATTTAAATAAATACTCAACAGAGAATTAATACGAATGGCAGACGGCAAACCCAACAATGCAAGCATTAATTACCGGTTTCAGACATTCAGTGCTGATAACTGAGTTCTTCACACTGCCGAAGCTGTAACATCGCAAAATTACTACATGACGACCTACTGACACTTTGAGTGACTGTACCAACTGTCAGCCATGTAAGCATATATATATCTATAAATACAGGCCAAAAGCCCAAATAGTTATCATTTACTGGTTTCACTTTAACCTACTTATTTATGCAGAAGGGAAATTCCACTATATAGAAAAGCCAATCCACTTCCTTCAATCGCCTCCACTATTGCCAGAACAAAAAAAAGAAGAACCCCCGCAAATATGGAAACAGTATGACACATACTGCATGAGTGTACTCAGCAAAAACAGCAAAAACTCATCAATTTCAAAATGTCAGACAAGGTTTTGCCAAAGTAGACAGAAAACCTCCAGTGCCTCTCTGTATAGAGTGGTCCATACACTGCTATGCCTTCCTTCATCAGCCTCAGCATATATACGGTGTAGTTGCCATTAGCAACTCCTTCACTCCATTAGTCAACATATATTGAAAGCACTTACTGTACTATACACAATAAACCTGTGAGAAGGCTTTGTTTCTGGCAGAGGGAGGGGGAGGGGACCCCTAGTTTATGAACCCAGTGGGATAGAGGGCTTGTGAGTCACACTTTAAAAGTAGGGTTTACTTCCAGGGAACAGCCCTGCAGCTACCAGGAAGGGAGTTTTCTGTTGCTTTTTTATGGCTAGGTACTCCCGGGAAGACCGGTATTTTGGCCAGGGCTGGGACAGCCTCCCAGTGAAGTCAGTTTCCCCAACCCTAAACCCCCCCCCCCTGGCTGACATTATTTATACTTTTGTCTATTTTTCCTTACGCTTCCAGTCTGAAAAATTATTGCTTGTCTTCTTTTCACCTACTTTATTCCTCTTTCATATACAAGTCTGCTTGAAATTATGTTCTCGAGCAGATACCCCCGCCCCTATTTCCCCCACCCTCTCCCCCTGCCATTAGTCTACACACTAAGTGTTTGGTGTCCTGTCAGCACTAACCACTCAGGTGCTAACGTATCAATGATGTCACGCACATGTAACTGTCAGCACTTTCTCTATAAGCAGGACACTGTAAGGTCATGTACATATTTTAAAGGAAATGAATTAATGACACACAGACATGCATACATCCCAATGGATTATATACTGTATTAAATAAAGGATGTGTGTGTGTATAGGAGAACCCACAGCCATGAATCTTTGGTTCAATTAATACTTTGAGAGATCCTAAAACTAATTATTAAAGGGTGTAAAGACTCGCGCAAAAAGAAATGTCTAATGCCGGTGTGACAGGATTTTTTCCCCCCTGAAAATATTCCCCCCCGGGGGGAATATTTCCTAGGAAATTTTCCCCCCGGGTGGAGATTTCCTAGGAAATATTCC
>JAIPMN010031626.1:0-10726 GCA_020650975.1 Apostichopus californicus
ACACCTAGACCAGCCACAAGTTTAATGAATCAACTATTTAAGTATCTCATTCTAAATATTAAGCAACATTGATTTACCTTAAATTAGAGAAGATATTTTGTCAATCCATCTCTGATGAATTAACGGCCTGTACAGCATTGGCAACATCCTGGACTGCATTTACAATCTATATAAATAAAAGGGAAGGACATTTGGCAATCATTAATTAAACACATTATAATCAAATGTACTTGTATGTACATTATAGCAGGTGTAACACCACCCAATTTATTGCGTATTTTCCTATAAATAAAAACCCCTCCTTGGGAGTCCAATTCAGCAATTATTTAAAACAAATGTAATTTGAAAAGACAGTTGAGAAGCCTAACAAGTTACATTCTGAAAGGAATATCATAAAGTAAGGTATGTACACTATATGGAGACTGAATGCAAAAATCAGATCATGTAATTACTGTAACACATTCTGTTCACCTGAATATTCTACATCTTAAGCAAAACAATACAAATTGTATTCATGACATACATGTTGCCTAATTGAAGCGGCAATACTTCTCATATAGGTCAAGCTAGGTAGGCTGACCTACTATGATCAAGCCTGCCCTAGTTTGGCGCTACTGATTGGAACCATCCAGCATCCATAACCATTAGAGGTATAGTTGGACAGTTGAGAGGTCACTACATTCCACATGTTCAGAACATGTGTATGCACTAACCTAAGTGAAAAGTTGGGGTATGGTACTTAACCCAGGACCATGGGCTCTCATAATATTTTCAAATATAAGAGCATTCAGGTTATTACAATAATGTCTACTCAATGTTCATGTGTTATTGCTTGCAATGCCTTCTCTTTTTGCATTCTATCGACTGTGTTTCTCTTAAACTCAGCTAACACTCCTTACACTGCATAATACAGAAGATGTAGTGTACTCACCAGGACAACAATCCTCACATTTCTTGTTGGTGCCGGCACATCCTTTGCAGCCCTCTGATGTGCAGCAGCTTCCATCTTTGCAACAGTCTTGACCCTTACAGCCACACTCTTTGCCCTCTGCAGATAAACAACAATATTGAGTATGTAGATCAACTGGACAGACTTTGTTATTAGGACCTGATAGTATTTACTATGACTAGCACATACAGGTAACAATGTTAAAATTACAATTTTTATGTCATTCCTTTGTCCTGTGCTGGTTCTTGTCCTTCTTATCACAAGTACAGCAAACTCACACACAACATTGCTCCAATGGTATGAGGCTAATTGCATTTTATTTCACTTTTTTGGGGTCTTTTGCAAGCCCCTCACATGATTCAGAATGTCATACTTTGAGCATCTTGTGACACTATTCTCCAAATTGTTCATTGTGACTGCTTTAACAATTTGCAAGAAAAAACATGAAAAATGAGGAATGTGATCACACAGTATAATAATGATGCAAGGCATCACAATTACATTTTGTTCACTACCTTGGTTCATTGGAGGAACTGATGTGATCACAAGCTCTGAACATTGTGTTCAATTAGATATAATGGATCATGATGGTTAGTAAAATATCTATTTCAATGAAACAAACTTTGACATGAAATAACTGTAGCAGTATAACATTAATTCTTTGGACACACGTAATATAATGTTAAGCTTTTGATTCCTAATTTCAAATGATTGTTAGGAACTTAGGCCTAAGTTAGGCATATGTTAGTACGGTATTCGCCGCTACAGTAGAAGCGCAAAAAACACATGGAAAAAATGTGCAAGGTTAGACAGGTTAGACATAAAAATTAAATGTTAGTAAAACTCAATAGTGGAGAAATAAACAACGAACTTACCGATGCAGCATTTACACTTGGTGTCGCCAGGCATGTTGAAAAAGATGATTTTTTTCTATTCTTGAAATAGTACAAGTTTGGTGTGGTCTTGTAACAGCGCTTGGAATTGTGAATGTATTAGCTAAGCTTTGTGGGTGGTTTATAAATAATCTATAGGCTTATGTTGCGTGTGCAAATTACAGGGTTGCTTGCAAATAGTGTTTATTGTGATTTTTAGTGTTTGTTTTGCCATGTGATTTATCACGTGGGTATATGTATACGCGTGCGCATACAAGTAATATTGTGATGTGTGCAAATCTGAACACGAGCGCTATTGTGTACGCCTATCTGTACGGGATTGACGTAAACAGTATAGTCAGTATTGCTAATTTCGGAACACTGCCAATTTCGGACACCCCTAAGAAATGCACGATTTCACCATGACAACCTACAGGAAGAGCCAAATTTCACCAAAAAGTACGAAATGACCCGTGTGCAAGTAAATACTTACATATTTGTCAATAAAACGACGGAGGTCTATGAAGTCTGTTATAATTACTGAAAGAGCAACTGCGCCACCAATTTTATCACCAGCGCCACACTGTGGGACTGTGTGTCCGAAAATTAGCAATACTCTAGCAAAGAAATACCAGTTCCACAATCACAAGAATCTTCTTGGAATACAACGTGAAAACAGTTTGCAGGAAAGAAAGTTTGGCCGTGTATCGTAATATAACACACTTCTCCCACCATATCAAGTATATTTTCAGGTGATTTATACCAGAAGATATAGTTTTGGGGTGTTTTAAGGCTTAGGTGTCCGGAATTTTCCATGTCCATGCTACTTGTCGTAGTCGAGTTGTAGTAGCAGCTGTAATTGTTGGTAGTTTGGAGGGCATCCGAGTGTCGAGTCTGGAGTGAGACAGTTCGTCAATATATGTCTGAACATTGTATAAACTGTATAGCACGCTATCATGGGTTTCTTGAGTTTACGTTATCGACCTGCCTTGGTCAAAAAATGACCTCTTTACACCAATTAGCGTGCAAAGCCTGTCACATATTTTGCTTGTATGAGGGTCTTTATGTGAACGCTGTATGGTTAACTGCACGTACTACATGTAGACATGAACATATTTCAACCCAGTGTTAATAAGCTATGTATGCTAATTGGAGAACCTGATGTCGATTTACGACCGTAACAGGTGCCTTTGGTAATCACAAAACTTTCCTAGCTACAGCGTGCTATAACTGGAACCAATAAAGCAGATCTTTAATGCACGCATCACATCGTGTATGCTTCTTTATCACTACTCCTCGCTCCGCAGGAAAGCCCTCACAGATAAGCATGTACTGGAACACCTTCACGCCATATTTACGCCCGTACTAATAACACATGCGCCGCTGAGTCATGATTGCACATGCCCATTTATATGCACATACCCCACTTTTCGTCAAGCACTTCTCCATTGATGAAACTAATTGAAAGGTTAACCCTACTTAAATACTATCAATGAGTGGTGTGCACAACACAGAGCAGAATGGCTTTCTCTGTGGGTTTTAGCTCTCCGGAAGCTTATGTGTGTGTAATGCCTTCTTGTAACATCCATAGCTCTAAAAGTGTATCCGATTGAAAACCATTATACTTGGTATGTTGGTTGCCCATATAGATAGGGACCTTATTAATTTTATTGGAGGTCTGAAGAGTCATCTGAAATCAACAATGGAAACATGTAGGTTGGTTACCCATTCTGAGTTGGACAAACCCCTTGATACTGACATTTGATGTCAACTAGCTCAAATGTAGAAACGTTGCGGCCCGCGTAATTTTTTTCCTAGGAGGGTTAGGGGCAATTATCATTTATAGGCGTTTCCAGACCATCGCGCATGCGTGTTACTCGTAAAAAGTTTATGGCTAGTAGTAGTACATAGTGTGTGCGACGCGATTCAAGTTTTTGCACATGTATACGTATATGCGTTCATGCAGCGATAAAGACCTGTTCGACTGACAATCCTTGCGCCAATCTTCAGCTGGAATCTTGCCCTAGATTGGAGGTAAAGTTACTCGATACAATTGCATATAATAAAGTAATCCTCTCGCCCAGATTTTAGACAAGATCCACATTTTTAGACTAGATCAACAGGATTTGTACATAGGGTTAAAAATGGGACTATCTATCCTGGACAATTTCATGAAAATGAGATGTATGTCTTACTTGAAACTTGAAATAAAGATTTTTGACTTCTTAATAGAAGTTACATTGAAGTGCATAAAGTTATGATGATTTGTAATGTCCTATGTGGACTATCTTTAAGCCTACCTGATTTATGTTTGCACGATATTAAATCACCAGCCGATACGCAGACTACAAGTCCCCTACATTAGCCATAACACCTCCAGAAAATTAATAATTGAAGTGACGATTTGATCGCGCTTTCATTTGTATTTCTTAGCCCGCGTCCCATCACTTATTTTCTTCAATTCACACTTGGTTATCCTTGGCCAAAAAGCAAACTGCATTACGTGTAAAACTGCACAGCGGAGATATATTGCTTTGTACAGCGTACATAGTACCCACGGGCCCCCACACGTGTATTACAGCGATCGATGAGTAACGCGTGTCTATGAGTAACACGCATGCGCGAGGGTTTGGATACGCCTATATATATGATAATTGCCCCTAACCCTCCTAGGAAAAAAAATTACGCTTGCGGCCCCCATAGTCAAAATTCATCAAATGATCAACAGTATCTACGGAAATGAGATTGCGAATTTCAGTTCATGGTGACCATAACGTCCTTGGGTAGTTTCGATTGCGAAATATTGGCTAGTCATACGATCATCAGTGCAATAATTAGATACCGATCTGCTCTCCTTTAGGTGAAATTTCTCACTCTCTCTCCCATTTTGTATCGACCGTGCACTAGAGAATGAAATTTGCACCCTTTATATGTCTGTTGATGAAGCCTTTCAAGTACCGTGTGCATAACATAGATCCGAAAAGCTTTATCTGTGATTTGTCAAACATGCCACTAAGTATTAGGAAGAATCTCTACTCTAGAGACTGGTTAAATTAGAACTTAAGCGCGAAAATTCTTTCTGAGCCACCCTTGGTATATTCACATTATTAAGATACTTTGGACGATAAAATTCAACAAAAAATGGTGTTATTCAGGACAATTTACCTGTTTTATTAACAGCTACGCTGAATAAGTACGCTAACTTGAATCTAATCTTACAGGGGAACCCTTTCACGCGCTGTATAAAGTGGGTGGATATCTGTTCGGAAGCTAGCAAGCATTGCTCCATACAGTTTTTTCTTTCCCTTCCATTAACATCTTTGATATTGGAACTGTGGTTTGCAGCAAATTCCACTGGTTAAACACTGTGCAGTGAGAACGAACGAGAACGATAAATAGCTATACCACATCAATGGCATATACATTAACGTGTTAACTTCAATTTACAACATGTTTTGTCTCTGACTATACTACTACCACTAGTATTAGTTTAGCGAAATGAATGGATAACTAGTACTGTAGCCTGTAGGCCTTGTACAATCATTACATGACGGAAGTTAACACTCTTGATGTAAAATGGCGTTGATGTTTTCTGAGACATCCAGGTAGGCTAGATCTATAGCACCGTATATGTCATCATAGCAGATAGTATAACGTTGATTACCTAAATTTAACCTCGACTTTGGGTTGGATAGGTTAGCGCTTGTCCTAACTTTTCCTAGGCCTAGCCTAAACTCATCGAAATATACGTCGATGCCAGTTACACGACAGTAATTGAGGTTCCCCTGCCTTTGTGGGAAACGCTATTGTGAAGAGTACATAGGATGTAGGATGTATGGAAATAGTACCAGATTCGAAGCCTAATTGCAAAAGGCATGCAGTGTATGATCAAAACTGTTGAAGGACTAAATAGTTTGCATTTCTGTGCTTCAAATTGCAGTAGCCTAGACTAGACCTAAATAGCCTAGGCAAGGTGGTCACTGTCATTACATAACATTTTCTGAACGTTGGATCAAGATGCTTAGCCAATACAAAAGAAAATCAAAGCTCAAATATAGTAACCGTTTCCAGAGGATTCAGACAGTAAAAGGTTTGAGAAGTTTCCATGTCATAATATAACCAAGGAATCACATATCTTCCCCTTGTGATTGAAATGACACATTATGCCTATGTGTAAAGCTACAGTTATGTCAGTTAGCATACTTTTCATTGTAGCAGCAAATGCCTCCATAAGTATATTTTCTTCTTACTGTATGTCTTACATATTAAATTGACAGGGAAACACAAGAGAAAAGGAAAACTCTGTCAGGTAACAAATGATTGTATTTTGTTTTCATGAAACACCATCTATATGATTTCATTTTTCTTCTCATTAATCTTTTTCTTTAGTATCAAGAGAGCAGTGGAGAAAATAAACAATGTTGAAAGTCCAAAATATGCCAGAATATTATCTAGAATATTGCAGAAGATTCACTTAAAGGTAAGCTGAAAATATGGTAGTATGTACTATCTTGCTCAATGGAACTTGTTAAAAATGTATTAAACTTGAAAGTGATTTTCATTATTGTTTTGTTGTTGTTGTTGTTGTTGTTAATATGATAAAAAAAAAGTACTGATGAAGTACTGAGAAAAATGTAAAGCATAAGGCTACATAGAAAAGTTATAGAAATACAGGATAATATTAAGAGACAGTTAATGCAACTGTGATGGAGTTCCATTGTTACTGTAGCACTTGCTAACTGCTACCTCTTCTTCTGCCTTCGATCTGTTATTGGCCTGGAAGGCAGAATTTAACAATGCTATGCACCCACATGTGTGTATTATGTGGGAGAAGCCAAATTACTTTTAAGTTTACCCTTCAAGTCATGTAGCTATTTAATTTAAATTTATAGCTTATATTGGATTTTCTTTTTATAATTTGGTAGGTCATTTCAGACCAGAAAACAGTGTATTTCTCCTGGATGCAAAACCCACCTTACTTTCACTGGCTTAGGGTCAAACCCACTCTCATCTCAGAAATGCACAAATCACAACGAAAATTCTCATACATTTTACCTTTCATTATGTTACATAACATTGCATACATAATACATTACATTACATTACAGAACTTTATGTTATAATGAATCATACATAATATATGCCTCTCTTACAGGATGAAAGACCATTTTCTGAGGAAGAAGAGGAGAAACTCCAAGGAGTGTTGGACCTAGACTCACCAGATATTACCCTAATACTTGAAACAACATCATTCTTTGTAGAACAGGTACAGTATAGTTTAAGGAGAGACTGCGGTGGATTTTTGTAATTAGCTGATAATCTGATCTCTATCTATGTCCCATTGCGTCACTATAATAAAGTGAAAGACAAATAGCTTAGTTTATAATAGAATTGAGTAAATCGTCCAGCACATTTAAATGCCTGGATTCAGAGTACTCCTCACCCATCTCTCTTTTATCTTGCTCTTTTTTCTCTCTCAAAGTTGTCCAACACCCTCCCGTCTCTCTTTACTGCCATTCTACGACACACATTGTATTAATTGTGTGGTCTCCTTTTTCTTCTTGGAATAATAACTCTTTGTCTTGACATGTAAACACTTCACTGTTATCGCACATTGTCCCCTTAAATTATTCATGAGTTCATGATTCTCAATTAATATTCTATGAGAGCCAGTGGGAAACATTGTGTGTCCGAGCGAAAGATTCAGACATCCATAATCTTACCATACACAGATTGAGCAGTGCACATGGTTGGCCTTTTGGATGCTCACACCTATTGGCCTTAAGGATCTACATACGCAATTAGTGCAAGATTGTGGGGCAATTTTGTTTTCATGTTCTCATCAAATATAAGATGAAAGCTCACTGTTCATTTGATAGATTTTTATTCAATTCTGAGCTTTCATCTGAGAGTCAATCTATGGATTGTCTGTACAACACCAAGAGGTCAAACTTTGTTGATATTTATTGAAAGTATTTATTATATTCTTAAATAAAATTGTGTTTATAGTTCTGTATTGTGTAATAGACTAATGTGTAATGAATTTACCTTCTGTTAATAACATATGAACAGTCTTTATGTTGGTATTCATCCTTTTATTTTATTTTTCATCTATTTTGTTAGGCTGCTTATCATCTTGCCAAACCAGCCAACTTATCCCAACAACTGAAAAACATTGGTCTGAGTGAGGAGAAGGTAAGCCAGTCACTCATTAGGATGGTTTCAAAGACACTGGTAACCATCAATTTCACAACGGTTGTTATCCAACTGTTAGATTTAATTAGAGCCATGCTTGTGCTCCAACGTACCCTACATAAAGAGAAAAAGCTTAACATCAAGTTAGTACTTATCAATAATAAATTGATGTTTAAGGCCATCAGTGTTGGACCGAAATTTTAACATGTTAAAAATTGCTAGACGATTCCAAAAGAATTTACCAAGAGGTTCTCGTCCGTCATATTTTTTCCAGCCGTTGAGGATAATTAATAGACAGAAGTTGAATATCTCAGTTTTGATAGCTACTTGCTATAACTAAAGTAAGAGCAGTAATATGCTTGTTGAAATTAGAGCATGGGTGACCATTATTTGAATTTGTGGAATATTTGGCCGGCAATACTGTTGACCTTTAATCTTTCTCACTTAACAATTGACCAAGTTAGCTTGGTACGTTTGAAACACAAGTAACAAGCTAATTTAATATTTCTACGGTAGATATTTATCAATTTGTTTGCCAAACATTGAAACACACAAACGCTAACCAAAAAATCCTTCCTACCCACCCCTCCCCCACCCCATCATGCTCACCCCTCATACTCACCCATTGCTGCAATCCCCATTTCATTTAGCAATTCCCTCACCTGGTACTAATCAAGGATATCCATGTGGTTCAGTGTTCAAATATGTGCACATTCTGATACGTTTGAAACACAAGTACCAATCTAATTTATTGTTTCTTCGGTAGATATTTATCAATATTTTTGTTAAACATTGAAACACAAAAATGGTAACCAAACTCCCCCCTCCCCCACCCCATCATACTCACCCCTGCATACTCACCCATTGCTGCAATCCCCATTTCATTTAGCAATTCCCTCACCTGGTACTAGTCAATGATATCAATGTGGTTCAGTTTTCACATATGTTCACAGACTGATGGGTGACATAGTCGACTGCAGTCTCATCTGATATTATACAGCAATGTTACTAATGTGGTTTGCCTTTTCTTTGTCTTACAGGTAACACTTTTTGAGACCAGCTGGACAGCACAGGCCAAAGATATCGTGGAAAGGTTACGAAAGAAGACTCTTATCCCAAACCAGGTGAGCGTGTGATGTTACTCTGTAAGAGAAGCTGGCACGTAAAGTGAACATGTTTTACAAAGATATCATTCTGTATTCTGTAAGCTGGGTGGCTGGTTTGGATTAGTTCAGTGTTTGAAGTATTGCACTAGGGAAGGAAGATGTGAAATCATTGGTGAGAGCGAGAAAACAACTTGCATGTACTTTTATTGTTATGGGGGAGGGAGGGGGGGGGGTAGGAACTAGACCACCTGTTTTTAATGGAACATAAAATTGTTTATGAAAAATTGTTTATGAAAGTTCTCTTGGCATCAGGGCATAATTTATCCGGTATCGAGTAGCAAAAGGCTGTGCAAAATTGGCAACTTGCCATACAAGTGCAAAGGTATATATAGAATATAGCTGTTTTTTAATTAAATTACCTTTTGTTATCTAATTCTTTCTCTGTTACTTGCTTTGCTCTTTCTCACTGAGATGCCATGCATGTTTCTTTTTGATGGATACCGGTGCATTACAAATGTTCATTATGATTATTATTAGTTGAATATTGCTGCTTTGTGTAAGAAACTCTTAGGAAAGTAATCACACTACTTCTTCTCCCCCTCCCACTCCTATCCCCTCCCCCCACCCTCCTCCTGTCCATGGAGAACATCCAGTCAAACATCAAGTAAACATCTGGTAACCCAACTTTCTCTTCTGTTCCCTCAGTTGCAAGACGTTAACTGGAGACTAAACCTTCAAATGGCTCAGGCTGACCGGAGTAAGATGAAATCGCCTAACGCCATGTTTGAGTTTGTGGTGTCTGCGGATGACGAGGGCGGCAGAGATAAAATACAGATGGAATTCAGTCATGAGGAGCTCTTCCTATTCTATGGCCAGGTAATTACTAGTTACCATCTTCTTTGGTCTTATAAACCTTGGTTTTATATCGATATTAATTAGAGACTAAAAATTCATTCAATTTGGCTGCTTTTGCTTCTTCACTATATTGTACACTGAAGTATACAGAGCAAACAACTGTTGAAAGGTTTCCTGGCAGATACAAACAGCAGAAAAGTGAGATTTTTAGATGCAAATTGGACGTTTGCAAAAAGCCAGACGGAGGAGTCAAGAAACAATATGGTTTTGATAGCCAGTTAACTGTCCAAAAATGTGAATGTTAACAGGTCAATTTTTCAAACTTGAGGACAGTTTATGGTTCTTTCTTACCCCTTCAATTTTCCACATGGGCTAGTGCACACACACACCCACCCCCCCCCCCCCCCAACCCCACCCCTCTACAGATGCCCATGCTGTCAGCTTTTTATAATTCTAAACCAGGGATTCTTTCATTTTTATTTCTGGTATTCATTACTCTCCTTATCTAAAAGATAATTTGAAAATTAAACATAGCCTGTAGTTGTTCTCCAGAGTTCAGATCACGTCTGTAGCTATGGTTAATTGCTAACAGGTTTGGTACTTCATTTGAGTATGTTTTATTCTTTCTTTCTTCTCCAAATTTAATCTGAAATCTTAACCTAAGAAAAATCTGCAGGTGCTATTCCAGCTGAAGGGGTGGTTAATTAAGGCAAATGATTTGTTTTCCAATGAATAAATAGAATTAGATA
>JAIPMN010031636.1:0-15380 GCA_020650975.1 Apostichopus californicus
TATTAAGAGTTGCCCTAAGATTAATGCAACCTTTTCTTTGCAGCATCTAAAATTGTGAATAATATTTGATGAGTAAATTTACCATGTAATTTTATCCGCTAGATCTTGTCTTCGTGCTTTTGATAACGCTGTTTTAAGAGAATGGAATGTTGCTTTGTTTCCTTCAGCATGAGTCCAAATCGAAAACATTTCACGTACGCGTTCTTTGGTATATACAAAATTTTTATCAAGATCCTTCAGAATTTGCTCCGTTAGGCCTAGTTTTCTACCAATATCACGCCATTCCTCTGTTATATCTCCAGAAATTCCCTGTAGATGAAAGAGATCAGCTTCATGTGTGGAAACCTTACTAATGATGAAGTACAATTTATTGTACATGGTCAAGGATCAATGATAAACCTGATTAAGTTTCATTTATCTGAGACTTGGATGTTTTGATGCCCTTCTGTGCACATTGTACATAGTCTTAATAACACAATAATGTGCTAATTGTACATGATTTGCTAAAAATACACCATGCTTACTGTATGCAAAATCATTGAATTTCATAATGATTCACAAGATAACTTCCGTTGAATTTCATTATAATTTCTTGATTACTGTCAATTTGCACCATGATGTAGTGCAAGGTAACGATGAGTCGCTAACAACATACCATGATGTACTAACTATACAAGACGATACTCATTTATAAAATGGAGTAGGTGTTGTGTGCGATGATAATGTACTAACCTTCCCTGTATGTATACAGCTAGGGAAATTCAATTTTTAAATGTCATGATAATACGCTCCAGGCAGTAATAAACATATTACAGAAAACTCAAAATGTATATACAAGATGCTCAGACTGCTCATGCTCAGACAGCATGCTCATGCCTGAAGAAGAATATCGTTTCCAGAGGGACAATGCACTAGGAAAGTTGACCAAGTCATCCAAAGAGCTCTTTTCCTACATCTACTGTACTGGAAGAGAAACCCAACAGAACTGAACTCAATGTTCCTCTCTTGTTGGCACCTTCCAGCCCAATCTGTCTCATTTTCGCCAAATTATTAGCAACCATCATCACACCCTGCACAAATCTTCAAGAGCCATTCCTTACACCGCAATCCAATGTGCACGGATGCCCAAATCAACTGCAATACTTGCTGGTTTGTGCTGCTGTTCCACCTTTAACTTACAACTCCACCTCTGTCCAGCATGGTACTTTCAAATGTACTCTTCCCTCCAGATGCATTGTCTGCAAGGTCCACATCTCCGAAACAGATTCTCTCATCACTCACACCACCCAGTACACATACAAAACAAAGGGTTACATCACTAGGAGTGGCCTTAATGTCATTTTTTAATTAAATGGATAAAATGGTTTGTTCGATCAGTGAGTTGAGCGTACCCATACACCCCCCCCCCCCCTCCCCCTCCTGCTGTCCCATCTTATTCCTCCTAACCTTTTCCTTCAAAAACATAATGTTGATAATTTTACATAATATCTAGCAAAGATTATCAATTTAGTTCTCTGGTAGACTCGTCCATGGCCAACGAAGTACATTATTTCTCATTGATAACGTATGCATTGTGAGTGCACAAAAATAAATGGGGACATACTAGTTCTCGGATTTGAGTGCAACTTTCCATACTCGTACTTCAGGCTTTGTAATCATATTTCGGGATTGCAATTTCATGTAATCGTACTTAAGACTTGAAGCATAAACCTGATGATATGGTCATGACAGCAACACTAAAATGTACCATTAAAAGGTTACACATATTCTAAAGTACACAAACATATCTGTTAAGTAAAGAGAAATATATTTGGGTAGTGAAGGGAGATATATTATTGAAAATATAATTTAATGTCAGACTTACCTCGATGAAATCGTTTAGTGTGGGCGATATCCGTTCATTCTATCAAAGATATTATGATACATTGCAATGAGTAAGTGGCATGCCAATATATCCATTAATTGCAGTGAATTGACATGGATATATTTTAAATATGACCAATATTCAAGCTTTGACCCCATATGAAAGGTGACCCAAAGGGATCTTTAGCTACGCCCTACGTTAACAGAGGGGCTCTGTCATATATCGCTCCTATCAAGTTCCACGAAACTTGATAAGCTGTAGTCTTTGAAACCACTGAGAATTGCTTCGAGAAATCTCACATGAAATCTTCTGGGCAAAGTACCTGAACATTCCCTTCACACAGAGTGTCATATTAAAGCTAACGTAATGGTCCGTAACACTCCTAACAAGCACCTTTTAACAACCATATTGTTGCCAACCGTTCGTTTGAAATCTTTATACACGTCTGGTTGTCAACGAATCAGAAAGGTGCTTTGTGGAATTTTCAACCACGTCCATTAAACTGAGTTTAAATTTTAAGTGTCAACAACGTTGTATCCATCCAAGTCGCTAAAATGGAATATAATGGACTTGTACATGGACTGCGATTCTTCTGATGATGATTGAAGACGAGGTCTTTATTAACATATTTTCAGCAGAACACAATGATTGAGATATCTTACATAGCTATAAAAAATCTTTGGCGATCTTTTAACAGGATAGGTCATGCGCATCAGGACTAAGAACAGTATATACGGTTCTGTTAGGACCGATATGAAGGCCCCTTTTGCAAAAATAATGAAGATCCCGGTAACAAAATACCAACAATACCAAGCATTTTCATTTAAACTTTTGCATCCTCATTATTTAAAAGCACAGTATTCATCGGCATCCATTAATACAGATTGCATTGTCATTGCCTCGATTTATTTCAACGATAAGAACCTACCTCAGTTTGTACTGGTCTATCCATCTGGTTTCCCGTGCTAGTACTGCCATCATGTTCTCCTTGTATACCAACTTTAAAAACAAGAAGTAGTATGAAAACAATTTTTAATCAATTATTAAGAGCACAGACATTTTTGGAATTATTGTGAAGAGCTCCCAAAAATTCAATTCTATATTTAAACTGATATTTAAAATATTCGGCTATAACAGTCGAGATAATTTATATAAATTTATATAAGGATGTTATTATCCTGGAGAGAAGAAAACAATTTGCAAGTAACAAATTGCGGCTAGTAATAATTTGCTGAAAAACCTGATATTCATTACAGATGTTTACTAGAGTTCTGGTAGCTTGGCTTATGCATGCGTGTTTACTTACTTGGATCAGGTCCATAATCATTGGCAGGGTTGTGATCTTGTAATCCATCACCTGCCTAAATAAAAACATGTAACACATATTTAAAACAAAAATACTGCAGAACCTCAATGCTACTACTGATTACTGCCATTGGCATAATATTTAAATCGTTGCTAGAGGGACAATGCACTAGGAAAGTTAACCAAGTCATTCAAAGAGCCCTTTTCCTACATCTACTGTACTGGAAGAGAAACCCAACAGAACTGAACTCAATGTTCCTCTCTTGTTGGCACCTTCCAGCCCAATCTGTCTCATCTTCGCCAAATCATTAGCAACCATCATCACACCCTGCACAAATCTTCAAGAGCCATTCCTTACACGCAATCCAATGTGCACGGATGCCCAAATCAACTGCAATACTTGCTGATTTGTGCTGCTGTTACACCTTTAACTTACAACTCCACCTCTGTCCAGCATGGTACTTTTAAATGTACTCTTTCCTTCAGATGCATTGTCTGCAAGGTCCACATCTCCGAAACAGATTATCTCACCACTCACACCACCCAGTACACATACAAAACAAAGGGTTACATCACTAGGAGTGGCCCTAATGTCATTTGTTGATTAAATAGATAAAATGCTTTGTTCGATCAGTGAGTTGAGCGTACCCATGTACCCCCCCCCCTCCCCCTCCTGCTGTCCCATAACCTTCTCCTTCAAAAACATAATCATTAATGTTGATAATTTTACATAATATCTAGCAAAGATTATCAATTTAGTTCTCTGGTAGACTCGTCCATGGCCAACGAAGTACATTATTTCTCATTGATAACGTATGCATTGTGAGTGCACAAAAATAAGTGGAGACACACTAGTTCTCGGATCTGAGTGCAACTTTCCATAATCGTACTCAAGGCTTTGTAATCATATTTCGGGAAGGCAAATTTCATGTAATCGTACTTAAGACTTGAAGCATAAACCTGATGATATGGTCATGACAGCAACACTAAAAATGTACCATTAAAAGGTTACACATATTCTAAAGTACACAAACATATCTGTTAAGTAAAGAGAAATATATTTGGGTAGTGAAGGGAGATATATTATTGAAAATATAATTTAATGTCAGACTTACCTCGATGAAATCGTTTAGTGTGGGCGATATCCGTTCATTCTAGCAAAGATATTATGATACATTGCAATGAGTAAGTGGCATGCCAATATATCCATTAATTGCAGTGAATTGACATGGATTTATTTTAAATATGACCAATATTCAAGCTTTGACCCCATATGAAAGGTGACCCAATCGGGATCTTTAGCTACGCCCTACGTTAACAGAGGGGCTCTGTCATATATCGCTCCTATCAAGTTCCACGAACTTGATAAGCTGTAGTCTTTGAAACCACTGTGAATTGCTTCGAGAAATCTCACATGAAATCTTCTGGGCAAAGTACCTGAACATTCCCTTCACACAGAGTGTCTGTGTCATATTAAAGCTAACGTAATGGTCCGTAACACTCCTAACAAGCACCTTTTAACAACCATATTAATGCCAACCGTTCGTTTGACATCTTTATACACGTCTGGTTGTCAACGAATCAGAAAGGTGCTTTGTGGAATTTTTAACCACGTCCATTAAACTGAGTTTAAGTTTTAAGTGTCAACAACGTTGTATCTATCCAAGTCGCTAAAATGGAATGAAATGGACTTGTACATGGACTGCGGTTCTTCTCATGATGATTGAAGACGAGGTCTTTATTAACATATTTTCAGCAGAACACAATGATTGAGATATCTTACATAGCTATACAAAATCTTTGGCGATCTTTTAACAGGATAGGTCATGCGCATCATGACTAAGAACAGTATATACGGTTTTGTTAGGACCGATATGAAGGCCCCTTTTGCAAAAATAATGAAGATCCCGGTAACAAAATACCAACAATACCAAACATTTTCATTTAAACTTTTGCATCCTCATTATTTAAAAACACAGTATTCATCGGCATCCATTAATACAGATTGCATTGTCATTGCCTCGATTTATTTCAACGATAAGAACCTACCTCAGTTTGTACTGGTCTATCCATCTGGTTTCCCGTGCTAGTACTGCCATCATGTTCTCCTTGTATACCAACTTTAAAAATAAGAAGTAGTATGAACAAATTTTTTAACCAATTATTAAGAGCACAGACATTTTTGGAATTATTGTGAAGAGCTCCCAAAAATTCAATTCTATATTTAAACTGATATTTAAAATATTCGGCTATAACAGTCGAGATATTTTATATCAATTAATATAAGGATGTTATTATCCTGGAAAGAAGAAAACAATTTGCAAGTAACAAATTGCGGCTAGAAATAATTTGCTGAAACACCTGATATTCATTACAGATGTTTACTAGAGTTCTGGTAGCTGGGCTTATGCATGCGTGTTTACTTACTTGGATCAGGTCCATAATCATTGACAGGGTTGTGATCTTGTAATCCATCACCTGCCTAAATGAAAACACGTAACCCATATTTAAAACAAAAATACTGCAGAACCTCAATACTACTACTGATTACTGCCATTGGCATAATATTTTTCTCCGGAAAGTTGTTCAAATGCCCTATCACATATGCCAATGATGATGGTTGAATTTGCGTTTCCTGTAACGTTGACCTCATAGGATCAATTATATGCCAAATTCAGCAAGAAAAAGCAAAATACCTTAACAAAGTTTCAGAAGAACTGCCAAGAGGTATGGCAGTGGTAAAAAACAAGATATTTTGCCATCAGTTTTCACCATACCTCAATTTGAGATAAATAAGTATTAAAATGTGAAATTTCCTCCTGTCAGATATCTTTCACATCATCATTGGCAAATGGCGAGAATTACAGTGAATAATGCCACTAATTATTTATTAAGAAGAAAACTCTAATTACCACGCAAAACTAATCTTTAACAAAAAGTTTATCCAAAATGCTATACAGTTTTAGTTGATATAAGAAAGCACCCGATACACACGGATAACAGAGTTACTACTGTAAATCTTACAATTTTGTACCAAAGTTAAAGCTGGATCGTGCTTTAAATCGGTTTCATGTGCTATTAGGTTTACAGTAAGAACTGAGGATATGTGTAATCCCAACAAATCCAGTTGTTGGGATTTTTGGGATTACACACATCCTTAGTTCTTTCTATAATCTTAATAGCACATGCTACCGATGCATCATATTTATAAGCACAATCCAGTTTTTACCGTGGTACAAAGTTTCGAGATTTACAATAGCTACTGTTATCTCTGTGTGAATCGGCTGAAGAAAGAACAAATACTACAATTACGAATAGGAAAATATCCAAACTTTTTCCATAATTCTGAGTTAAAGCTACTGTTTCGCAATGGTTTAGCATCTTTACCAAGCAGGATCTACATACTAAGTATAAAACTCAATCAAATTGATTTATCATGTTTTACAAGCAAGTGTCACATACACAACCAAGAAGGCTGCTAACACTTCATAAGAATTTTGTTAATTTCTTGTACAATGTGCAGTTTTCATTGGAAGTAGTAGCTATGCAAACATTCGAAAGCACAAAAAGAAAATATATCTTACTCTCCATTCAGCAGTTTCCCAGTCCAGTGTGTGGAGAAATGATCCAATGGCCCATTTAACTAAGAAAAAATATATCGACATGATCATCAATGCAATCTATAAAACCTAGTATGCGGTTGTATTCTTAGTTCTGTATCATGGAACTGGATGACTGAATTGGTTATGAAAGACAGAAATAAGCATTTTAATTTCGTTTGTTGTACCAGGACAAGTTGATAAGACATTACATTATATAATATCCATCTACGTGCAAATATAACTTGCAATTGATTTAGGATAACTGCTCACAAAACTCCTGTTCTCGGAACATAAAAATCTCAGGAGATGGCAGAAAATTAATCCATTACAAATTGCATAAAATTATGTCTTGAAGTCTAGAATTCTTTTTCAAACAGGAAAAAGGCTTTGTTGAATGCATCAAATTAGTCCTTATAAGGATGTAGGTCTAAAACGGCAAACCTGTTGATAAAGAATGTTTTTTTATTTTTAAAGACGAAATATCTTGTATATATTTCGTTCCGTACAAATTTTCTGCTGCAAAACGATAGAACGAAAGTTTGACTTTATGACTTTGCGATACGCAAATATGAAATAATTGCAGCAACTGTGTTAGTGAGTGCTGAATACAATTATTAACATCTTAATTCAATTAAAAACTTTCAGCTTAATATGCCTTTTGAGATTTATTACAGCACACACAATATTTAAGAGAAAATCCGTCAGCAGGCAGCACTCTACAGTTGTGTTACTGCATTCTTTAATGAATCAGTATACACGATATCTTTATCTGGTATACACGTTAAAATTTAAAAATGTAAACTTGGACAAATGTCAGAAACTGAACTATCATTTTATACTTACTTTCAATCTTTCTTGATTTTATTGAAGCCCTATCAGACACATGTATTGTCGGTGGAGCATCAGGGAAGCCAAAGCTGTGAACAAATTTTCATCATATCACTAAATGAGTTAACATTAACGGGAGGGATTCATCGTTTAAAAATAAAAATATATTTCATTTGGTGTGAACGTTAAAACAGCATTACTGTATAAGAAATATCATACTTGGATGTTAGACTTAGCAGGACAAACAGCCAGCAACAAACCTTATTGTCAAATGGTATTTGGTCGGGGCAGGAATTTGTTAGTGTATATCAAAAAGGAGATTTGAAGCAAGGCGAATGACGATAGTAATACCCTTTAGTTTAACTACTGAGGCCTTAATAACTTTTACTTCACAATTTATTATGGCATATGCTAGATTTATACAATATTTGAAGACACACATTTGTAAGATGTAACACTAGTTGTTAACATTTGCAAGTGACCAGATCACTGTCATTCTGAACTGCTTGCAAACACTTCCTTTCTATGACATCAGCATAAGAACTATGGAACTGAGGAAAATTGCAACATATGAAAATTCAAGAAGTGAAATTTGGTTACACATGTGGACAGCCATTTTCACTTCACTGTGGAATGACAATGCATTGATAAATACACCTAAGCAATGACGCATGGCTTCCAAACATCATTTTTAGCAACATTACTGATTATTCGGATCATACCAGAATATTTGCTTCATGCAGACTTACTAGGCTTTTTTCAGAGATTTCAAATTGGATATGTATGACAAAAGGTTCTGATAGTCATCACTTTCCTTTCTTTCCGATAGTCTATTGTCCCAGCGATATACTTCCAAGATACTAAGTGTGTGAAGTAACTCTATAGCAAGATTGCTGTTGAAAACCAGCTTGTCACAATCAACACTCACTACAAGGTTAATCAATTTAAGACATCCTACTTCGATCTGTAAAGAAGAGAAACATTTTGAATTATTTCCTATATTTTCATATTCTTGTTTGATGTTAAGACATGTAAAACATTAGAAAGCAAGCTATATGCTATCTTATATGTCTAACATTCTTTATTGGCTTTTTTTGTGTCATGTGTGCTCGTGTTTCCCCTTTACAAGGATTCTCTACTACTGATGTGCAAATACTGCTACAATATTACATGCAACGAAAATATAACTTTTGTAACAAGTAGGTCTTACATGTTGTTCAATCTCTCCTCCTAGATGCTGTATCTATGACGACAACCACAAACTTCATAGTTTAAAACCTGAAGCACTCCTGGTACCTGGCCAAACTATATTACCACAAAGAAGACTTCCAAAATTAACTGTGAGAAGAATTTTGGCTTACCTCCTTGTTGAGTGCATATGTCAGGACTGAAATTTTTGACTGCTGCAGAAGCTTGTTATCTTCACCTCTGATGATCACAGGTTCTGTTATTAGCAGCTTTACGGTTTCCATAGTGTGGACGTTGTCTGTCTGTTCATCAAGCTCAGCAAAACAAAGAAAGGCAATGTTTAATATGTATTCTGGCACCACACCATTAGGTGACCTGTATCGATCCATGAGACTTTTAACAATCGCCGGGCAACTACGTGGACAAAGATAGCTTGTAAAGCGAATGATATAAAGATCAGCCGGTTTTATCAATGGAATATGCTTTGTTAGAACACTGTCAATTGTGTCCCTTTTCATTGCTTGAGAAAGCAAAATGAATAAATGTTTAGCAGCAAACCATTCTTGGATAATCTTGTGGATAAATTTTACCTGGGAGTACACCTTCCCAGGATATAATTGATCGGCTATTATCATGGACCTTTTAGGGTAAGAGCTGATTCCAAATGGAGAGCTGCGTGTAGCCTTGGGTATTTCTTCCGGAGATCCTCTTGTTTCAAGGACAGTCGAAATGTTTTTTTCTCCCTTTGGCGTTACATGTTGCACTCCCTCACGACATAACGATTCCTCAAAACGATCATGTTTCCAATCTAGTGGCTTCATTTTTGTAGTGGTTACATTCTCTACCACCTGTTTAAATGTATTACTCTGATTAATTGTCTCTTCAGACCTCGTCGCATCACTCCCTGTTGCATCTCTTTCAATGGTTTGATGATCTTTGCCTTCACTGAGAGGTTCTTCTAAGATAAGTATGCCTGAATTCAACCATTGCTTCATGTTAGGTATACTTTTATCAAAATAAGTTTTGGGCCATTGCAGCTGTTGATATCCTCTACACAGTCCTTTGAAGGCTATCTCTGACAACCTTTCTGAATGTTCTTCTACTTTCATCGTGCTGCTCTCTTCATATTCACCATCAGCTTGAGAGAAAATAATATTTATCATCTCTTCCATGATTGAACCCACACTTTTCATGTGTATTTGGTCTAGATTAAAACTTGCCATGTTATGTACAATGAACGCAAAGATCAAAGGGGTACTACAAAGGTCACGAAGAACACTAGATCTCTCAAAGGCTTCTGTAAATTCAAGCTGCTTTTGTATATCTCCAGGAATAATGTTTTCGATGTACGATTGTCTCTTTTCTTCATCAAACATCATGAGTTTCAACATTAGACATTGAGGGAAGTCATGTGTCATATTTGAGCTAGATGTTAGTATCACAATGCAGGATGGATATTTCTCTTCCCTCATTATTTTCATGACCTCTGAAGACTTCCAATACTGGGTTGTACAATTGTACTCTTCTAACCCATCCAGGACTAGGTACTTAGTATCCATACCACTGTTTAACATAGCTTTAATGTCTTGTTCATTGATGGGTATATCTTGTGGAATGTAAAATCTTTTAATGGCTTCTTCTATTGTCATGTCTTCAACAAATTTCAAAGGCAAGTAAATGACCATAGGGGCACCTTCGACCTCTTCTGTCATCCCACAATAAGCCAATTGAAAGGAGAGCATGGTCTTACCAGACCCTTGTTCACCTTCTAATATGATTCGAGTCTTAGTTTTTAGTTTAGAATCAGTGAATATATCTTTGTAACGTAACTTTGAATGCAAATCATTCTTAGAAATGTCAGGCTTTGATTTTGAGCTTGTAAGAATCAGCTCACATGGAATGAAAAGTTCCTGATTTTTCCACTGACATGACTTTTTCCAAGGTGTTGGAGTCATTACTTCAAGCAAGTTCGTGATCTTTCTCTTGATGCATGTTGAAAGCATATCCTGTTTATCTGAAAGAGTAGTGTTTATTATACATTGATATAGGGACTAAAATAAAGCAGTAAACATAGTTAGAGAAAAGTAATCCTCTTTGTTACAATTATGGGTCATTCCGTGTCAACTCACGGATTGCTTTTGCTCTACCCTCTAAAAAACTACAAACCTCCTTGCATGATTAAAGCACCATGAAAACGAACACAGTGAAACTTCACAACTTGCCCGCCAAGTGGTATTTTGGCATTTGATGATTTTAACGACCTTTTTCTCAGCAATTGAACATCCCACTACTCTCCTAATATAGAAACCTATAGAGCCTAGCCCATAACAAGGGAAATAAGGACATTTCTAAATTGTATTGTGGAGTTTGGTCAACTTAAAAATTCCAAAATATCTGATTTTTGTATTTTTTGCTCGAAATTGTGCTAACACAAACATTAGTAACAAAAGTAACTAAAGTACTTTTTGTTTACGCATTAGTGTACTCTGCACTAATCAGATATTCATTCATCGCTACTATACCTTTCAAAGTAGGAACTGTTGTCTTCTTCTCTCCACTTCTGTCAACCATTGACTGATATTCCTTCACTTTGGCAACAGCTTGAACTAGTTTATATTTTGTCAGAGGCTCAACTAGTTTCCCGACAGTAGTTGCATTTATCGAACCTCTCTTATTAAGGGTCAAGAGGAGAGCAATTCCCGGAGTGTCACTTTCAACGATTTCTTTTTTTTCCACAAAAGAAAATTCAAAATGATCGCACAACTTTTCTGGATATGACAGTGTCAGATGGGAACCCAAACTGGCTAGGAATTGATCATATGATGTTTCGGTGCCTGAACAAGAACAATTTTTAGAAATTATTACATAGAGATATGTCAGACAAATATGCCATTGAGCAAGATTATAGATTCTACTCTAATATGTGTAAACCAGAACTATAAAAATGCCGTAGGTCTCTAAGATATGATAGTCTTCTATAAGCAATAACGGGGGAGGGTGAGAAAATTAGCTTAAGGCATATTCAAAGAGAACAAATAACGAAGGCGTACATTCCATGGTGTTCTTCCAAATCTTGTGAAAGTGGTCGAAAAAGACTGCTAAGGAATTTGAGTAGTAGAAGTACGGTAAGAAACAGCTAAATGGACATGCATTGACAATCAGATTAGAAAGTTTCTAGCATACAGAATATTTGTGAGAAGACCATACCTCATGTCCTGAACAGTATTAACAACTCAAACATGTTAAGCTCAATATAATGCGTACTACATACCTATGGACTTTTGGTAAGACTCTGCAATTTCCAAAACACTGCCTGTTATCTCCAACTCACAAAGTGACTTGACTAAGCGACTGATATTTGCAGCATGTATATATCCTCTCTCTTCAAGGACATCTAGGAGATCCGATGTTGATGACTTGTGACCGCTTATGATGTCAGCTACTTGATCTTCCTGCAGTGAAAATTGTCTTGCAATTTTGGCACAACTGTTCTGGGGTAATTTCTCTGCAAGTTTTCTCTTCAGCTCTTCAAAGTTCAGTGAGAATGGCTCGCACTAAAAGTCAAGAGAACATAGGAACTGAAAGGTGTTTAATGATTCACCACAGGTTGAGTACAATGCAAATAATGTGAGATAATATTATTATTTGCTGCATTTAGTAACAATGTTATTATCTTCTACACGAAAGTGTTGTAATACCCTGTACACGATTAGTACTCAACTACTTTTTAGCATCAACTCAGTACTCACAATCGATGCAAAGTACTCAGAGGTTAAAACTACTTATTTTGGAACTCGTGCTAAGTACCGACAAAACCAACAGTAATATATAAAACTGGCATTATAACAGGACACCACATATTGTGTGTATATGTTGTACGAATATCAAGAATGTATGGGCGATGTGCAGTATGTTACTAACTATGGAAGAAATAGTATCATGGTACAACCATGTGTTCACTCCATACAGTAAGTCACTTGATATTGCTGTAATTCCAACATCAGAAAACTATTGAGAATATTGAAACATTTTAAATTGGCAAGCAATGAAAAGGTTTAAGCAACAACACATTCAAGTTTATATTAGTAGATAGTTTGGACAGCTAACCACCAGCTTATATCATTGAAGTCATGTTTCTACTAAAATTGATCTGAAAAATAGGTCAAGTTCGTAAAACATTTGAAAGTAATATCAAAATGACTATCTTTTCAATACCGCAATTAAGCTCAAATTTGGTTCAGTTGAGAGACAGTGCTATGCTTTACTCTCAGTCATTCTATCATAGTTCATTATTACTCAGTACATACTATCGAGTACATTACTTTGTGTAAGCTGTCAGCAACTTTCACCCTGGCAGTATTTAGTAACTAATTAAACAAGATCAAACATAAACATCACTCATTATATTATGTATACAACTAAATCAGTATTGGTTGTTATTCTTGTGACAACATTGATGTAATGTAAGAGAAAGGTGCAAATTATTTAGTCTTTCTTTGGGTGCCAGACACTGTACTTAATACGTAGATCCACGCTAAGATTACTACTTAAAGACACGTTAGTTTCCAAAGTATGTAATTCAGGCATAAAGGAAAAAAAACTAACGTTGATGATGATGGTCATGGATTATACAGAATTATAAAAAAGCTAACAATTACCACTAATATGATGTTCCATTCAGAAACAATAAAACAACTCACCAGCATACGTTCATAGTCTTCATCTGTCATATCATCTCCATTTGCATTCTGTAAGAATAGAAAGATAAGTTACTGTACATTATATGGGACAGCCTAGAGCACATGGCTACATGTCCCATGGTTACATAACATAATGAAAATGGAATAAATAGCATTCTGTTGTGTTATTCAGGGGATGCGAAAGACATCAATGAACTTGCACAAGAAATGTTTATATTAAATAACAATGACATGTTCACGACAGATGAACCCCTTTTTGGTAGCAAAAACAATTTGTTCTCGTCTGCCTTTTTTTTGGGAAAAAAATATTACAGATTCCGTCCACTCATTGCATAATTTGTCATTCACAACACATATACTCTAATCTTTGCAAATGCTTTTACATTCTTGCTACTTCCAAGTACATAATGTACTAACGTTAATTCTACAATAATGTTTCCCAATTTGTTAGCATCTTATGCTCGTCAGCATTCATCAGTATTGTAGCTCAGTGCTTATTGCAAATACTTCATGAAACGGCAATGCCAAAACCAAAATAAGGGCAGTCTTTAAGTTCCGTTCATCTGTAGGGGTTTAACAATGATGCAACTTAGATCCATACATTTACTTATGGACATAACGGTATTAAAACAATGATATACTGTCACTTACTTCCCAACGGCCTGTAGACAAATTCAGCTTACCCTCAAGTGACAAATTTTTCCAAGAAACTGTAAAGAAAACAATATTTCAAGCGTACAAGTCTTTGCACAGTTTTGACAACTATTAACAGGCAATTTACATTAAATGCCTTCCATGAGTGTACCTTCTGTCCGTCATACACATCAGAGACAGGCTTCTGTAATCAGTACTGGTTCGTGTCATGCTCTCCAGCAACCAAGAGACCGTCGCTTTGACAACATTGAGCAGAGCGCTAAGGCACTTGACCTGTTAACTTGGCTTAACCTACTTTTCCCCTGTTGGTTGTAAAAGGGTCATTTTAATGCAGCACCTTGGTAATTCTCGACCAAAACCAACCAGTCATCGATTTGCACCAACTGCTGTGCAGTTTTGTTACTACTGCTTTGGCAACTTGGGAGAATACCCTCGGAGAAATGGAGATATCGAATGGGGAGTGAGGTGAACTCATACTGCCTACTATAACAGAATAAAGCCATATCAAAGTAAGAATCTAGCCGAAAATTTCGACCAGTCAAGACAGGATATTCCATAATTTTGCAAAACAAACTTAAAAAGCAAATATGCCATAATTGGAGCGACTCAACCTGCTGGTGCTGAAATAAATCGGATGCTGAAACAAATGTCAATGTACTAAGGAACCCTGTGCAATAGATTTGTTCAGGTAGACCGATACACAATAACTCGAGATTTGGATTGTTGTGATTTATCATAAGTTTGGTAAATTATATAGACTATATTTTGCAGAAATTTCATATAACATATTACTAAAAGATTGATTATTTTTAGTATTTTTTATATAAATCCAGAGTATTACATTCGCAAAGACTATTATACTTTTGACCTACTTAATTATTACTTTAACAGTTTCGATTGAAAGGAGATAGTTTCTTCCTGTGGGGGAGGGGGGGGGGTATTCTAAAATTGGTTATTAGTTGTTTGGATGCTTCCTTGTGTTGTTTCCGTGCAATCTGTCAACCCATTCCTTTTTTGTCGTTACTATTGAGACATTTCATTCCTTCCTCTTTGTAATTGTTGTCCTTCGCTGGAGTCGTTACTCCTGAAACTCTAGGTTTCTGAGGATCCCACCACCCCACTCTGACCAGGTCTTAGAAGCTCAGATGCCAAGGTCATCTGGTCAACCACGTCAGCAGATGGTTCCCTAGGAATGGACAGAGGGAGTCGCTTAGCTTGTCCTTGTTCAGCTGTTTGGAG
>JAIPMN010031637.1:0-10565 GCA_020650975.1 Apostichopus californicus
TCCTTTTTCCGTAATGCGAGTTACCGATATTTGGAAGCGCACCATACATTAAGGCGAACAGAATTATAATTCTTGATAATTTCATACTGTAGCTATGAATGTTGGGTATTACACCACAGAAAATTGAAGAGTTACACTAACCCATATTCAAGCCACAGCACTTGGATTATAAAAAAACAGCAAAAAGTGTAATGCGAGTTACCATGGAATCGCCCATATACAATAATGCATGGATACCTCTAGTCCAGGCAGCTGGATTGGTAATTTGATATTGAGCTTGGGTACCTCTACTACAGGCAGTAGGACTATTAAGTTAATATTTATATACAATAATGCATGAAATGGATACCTCTAGTCCAGGCAGCTGGATTGGTAATTTGATATTGAGCTTGGGAACCTTTAGTCCAGGCAGTAGGAATAGTAATTTAATGTTAATATACAATAATGTATAATATGGATTCCTCTAGTCCATGCAGAAGGACCATTCATTAATATTAATATACAAATAATGGATTAAATGGATACCTCTAGTCCAGGCAGCTGGACTGGTAATTTGATCTTCAGGAAGGCTTGGACCAGAGGATAAGTTCCTGGTATACCTCCTAACATGGCCTGCCTCATGTTGGAACTCACAATGTTTCTGATGTATTCCACATAACTGAAAAAAGTAAGGGATGAGAAAGAAATCCAATATAAAGCGTTAACGATGGTTACGAGACGCAATATAATCCGGAGTAGGAAGTTAGATTACAATTCCATGGTGACAAAATGATTAGTTATTGTAATATCTGTGTTTTGTGGGAGGAAGGTGTTGGAGGGGGTAGGGATTGGAGGGGGTAGGGATTGGAGGGGGTGGGGATCAGAGTAGCTGCAGTCACCAGCTTCCCTTAGAGCTCATACCGCACTGGACATTGATGTGGAATGGTACTAAACAACTACCACCTGACAACTGAAAAGACCAATTGAGACATTTAATGTCTTCTAACTTGACTGTTATCTCATGTGCTATTTAACTGTCCAACATTGACATTGATATTTTGGGGAAAAAAAGGCAGGTTTTAAAACCCTCACACAACTCTTAGAGAGGAGAGGACTAAAAATTTTACCAGCTTTCAAGGAAACCCCTTGCTTGTGCGATCAGACTGGCCTGCACCCTGGATGTATTACGAGTGTCTGCTACATCAGATCCCTCACAGGCTGGTACTGAAGACATCTCACCAACCATCGTCCATAACTCTGTAACATTCTAAATGGAAGAAAGGAACGGTACCGATATGGTCATTCAAAACAAAATCTAGCAAACAAGGATCAACAACACAAACAGACACAAACAACTACTACACTAGCTGACCAGAAACAAACTAGCAAACTCACACCGCTTAATAACCAACCAAAATAAACAAAGTAAGCAAGAGGCCAGTCGTTGTAACATTCCAAATTATGGAAGAAAGGAATGGTACAGATATGGTCTTTCAAAACAAATCTAGCAAACAAGGATCTGTCGTTGAGAAGCAAAGAAACTTAATTGTTCTGCTACGAGATATGGTTGTGTCAGTCACTAGCCAGATATACAAGAAGATGAAAACACTACATGCAAAAAAGAAGGGGAAAAAAGGATCTCCTTCAGACAACAGAAAAGAAGCATTAAGTTTAATATTTCTTCCTAATTTGTTCTTTTTTCAAACTGTGAAGCAAACTGCCATTGTAGTACGAGGTAAATGGATAAGCATTGAGATGATATTAACTTTAATCATCCAGAATATAAGAATATGAATAACTCACAAAAAGAATTCCATTGAAGAGTTTTACACAAAATAAAAAAAAAAAAAATAACTGAGAAGTTGCTTTGAAATACTCCCTTTTTTTTAATTATAAGGTAAGATAAAATGACTTACTTTATTTTCAAACTGCAAACAGGCTTCTTTGAAGAGGTCCACGAGGTTAGGTCTGACCCCTCTGGACACCACTCTATCATTATAAACGTACACCTGTGGTAAGGAATTGTGCCGGAGAAAAATCAATATAAAATAGATGAAAATAGTTGCATCGCTCATTTCTTCCTTTTTGCCTCAGAATAAAAAAATATTCATATAGAAGATATAGAAACCATTTCACTAAAGTTACCTTCGAATGCCCATATATGTTAATCAATGTATTTACAGCATGTGCACTCAATGACAGATGTTTAAAGGTAGTCAGTATAGGCCCCTTATTTTTAGTATGCTATAATTGCTGGAAGTTTTCAAGAAGTACTTTCCTGGAGGTCTTGACTCTCAAAATTGTTCTCAGACATGTTTTAAGAAACACACAAGATGACTGAATGTCCCAGTGAGGATAATTACCTAGAAGGTTGTAATAAAACCAATTTAAGAATTTTGACCAAAGGTGACCATATTTGAATATCTAGCATATTTGGGGCCAATGCAGCATACCTTTAAGTGACAATGATCAAATCTGACAGATGAAAATCTTTTCTTCAACATTAATTGCAAAAAAAACTGAATCGTATTTCATAAACTCTTAAATCTAACCCCTATGAATGCATTTCAATCAGAAGAAGAAATTAGCAAAGTCAGGATTGACTATCTTCTATTTCAAAGTCTGCTAGATGTTCAAGGAACGACCTGGACTTTCTCTGAAGGTTGTCAGAGGAGAAAAGTTGTTGATTGAATCAGTCCTGAAGGTTATCACTGGCAGATATTAACATTGCAATGTGGACACTACAATACGGTGATGACTGAAAGAAATTCTTCTTTGTCTGAGTAGAGCCAACTGGTGCAAAAGTTTGACTTGTTTCCATGAGACATTTAATAAGCTCACAACTGATATATTTACTGACTAATTTGACTTACCTGTCGGGCATAAGCCATCTCGACGTTGTCAAGGTTACTCCGACCTTCCATGTGTACTCGATCAGATATCATGCTGCTGCTGGAGTCGGCTGTGACGTCGATTAAATCAGGACTGGAACCAATTAAAGTATCTAATATTCTCTGTTTCTCCTGGTCCCACTCGCTCTGCAATGAGTCCCAGAATCTCTGCTCCGCTTGCTGGAACGACTAGAGAGGGTCAGGTGGGATTGAAAAATTGTTTGTTACCATACTGTAATATCACATGTGTGTAGTGAAAAGAACCAAAAACGACTTTGAGGATCATGAAACTTTCAAATATACTAAACTTTAACAAAATCATAAACGAAAGCATGTAACATGTTCACTGATTGATGATAACAACAGGCTTTCCTCAGGGCCTTGTTGAACAGTCAGCAAACTATCATGGTGAGACCCAGTTTGGGGTTTCGTTGGGTCACTGGACTTTTCCTAAACGTCAGAAAATTGGTCTTTGGTTTTAAGTGCTTGTCCATGGTGATCGAACAAGTTTTTTTAATACTTTTAACACAACCATAGTCCAAGCAAGCCTAGATGCAGTCTGACTTCTGAGCATCAATTCTGAGTACAGTAATGTTATTAGTGAAAAAAAGTTTGCGTCCCAGGGATGCAAACCCCCGAAAAAGTTTGCGTCCCGTAAAAAAAGCTTGCGTCCCGATCGAAAACCAATTACGTTTATCGTATGCCCTACTGTTACTAATACTAGTGTAGTATCACTGCCTATACTTTGAGAATGTTATACACAATATAGAGGGCAGAAATTTTCAGTGCCTTAGCTTCGCTGTTTTTCAGGGGCGGCCAGCCCGCCCCTCCTTTCGACCACCCTGCCGTTCCAACCCATTTTACCCCCAGTCCCCCCTCCTTCATCCGCCCTTCTACTTCCCTACTCGCCAACTCCGTTGTAGCTCCGTGCGTTGATCTTGCAGCGATTCCAACAATCAAAGTACCAACAGTGTGCATATGTACAAGCCTGTTCGAGCTTCATTTTCAACTACACATGCGCAAATCCTTAAAATCTGATCCAACATTTATTCTGGGCTCTTTGCAAAAAATCATCTATACGAAAATTACAGTAGGTCTATGTGAATTGCTTTTTACGCAATGTAGATTTAAAAAAAAATCAGTTTAATGTTCTAAAGTACAGTAGTTTACACACGAATGTTGCGCCAAAATAACATTTACTGAAGCACGTGGTTAATTGGACCGCAAAAATTCTTTGCAACAGAAACTACTGATGCTAAGAATGCACATGTTACATTAGCAACTATTAATTCAGAGAGAAGCAACGTACTGTGAGCTGAAATATCCTGTTCAGGATCAGAGATGTTAGCTTCCCACAAAATTCATAGATTGTCTCCACTCATTAACATTTTCTGATCAAAACAATATTTCAAATATTACGTGATAGTCTAAGAAACAATGCAAGTGCCTCTTCGTTGTCAAAAGGTATGTAAACGTACTGTATGTGACAAGGCCTAACGTTATGATATTGGAGTGCACACACATGATAGCCTATACCGCAAACCTCTACACAGGGAAAGTGACTTTGCAAGTAATTGTTGTTAAACAACATACTCCGTGTTCATTGAGCGCTACAGGTGCAAGAATTTTCACAGAAAATGGATAGGGACTATTAACCAATCAAATCATGGGAATTTTGGAAAAGTATCATTGTCTATTTTTAGCATGAAAATCTCTGTAATGGGGTGTTGTTAACCCTGTACCTTGCGGTTGATCGTTATGATATATTTATTTTCAAACAAATTCAATGATCTGTAGGAGTAGGAGAACTTTTGGTTCTTGTAAGAAGTTGTGGTTTTTTGAAAAGAAATAATGAAAGATGTTCATTCAAAATGTGTTTTGTTATGTTTTCCGTTGACCTAGTTGTGAATGTGTATACTTGGGGTTTTTTCTCAAAAAAAAGTTTGCGTCCCCCGGACGCAAGCAATTTGAAGAGTTTGCGTCCCTGGCCAAAACATTGCGTCCCGGACGCAGAATCCTGCGTTAGTAACAATGCTGGAGTAACCAGGATCTCATGGGTCGTGGCTTAGTCCGTATGGGCAGTTGTCCTAGTTTAAGGTCAGGAACAGGTAGTAAACCATATATGTAGTACATATCACAATTATTACATACAGTGCCTTGCATCTGGAAAACAATAGAGACCCTTTGCTCTTGAGTTGGTCGTCTATTAGTGGGTGACTTGCTTGACCATTCAGCAGATTTCATTTCATCGAGTGTACAAATTTCTTATTCTTTAATGATCGCAGAACTTCTTGATTGAGGACACATTTTGGCTGACCTCCTAGGTTCGAGTTTATAGTTCCATCTACAATACCGTTTGATATATGATGAAACATGAAATCAGCAATGGAATTAAAGAACAGCTTACAGTAACACAACACAGTACACAAACAGAACATTGGATATCTTTACTTTCTCAATTTCTCAATCCGTTCTCCTGTAGCAGACTCTAAGTCAGATTCTCCGTTCATGACCAAAAAAAATGATAAAAGTCCTAAAATGACACTGATATTTATTTTTGATTGCTGGTGATCGTCTGTTGCCTTCCCACATACGTTTAATTCTTCGATACATGAATTTTTAAATAAAACTTACATTCTGTTTTGTTTCTTCTATAACAGCCAGAAGGTTATTTTCTCTTTCATTTCTTAGAAATCCCTGAAAGGTGAAATAGAGTAAGGTAAGGTCACAACTTCTGCATGTGATACTGTATATCCATCAAAGGTTTCTCTGAGGCTGCAGAGACAGGGGCCATGCTGCCCCCCCCCATGCTGCCCCCCTCCCTTCGTATGTTTCCTCCTTGTGTATCTTCACATTGTCATATGTATTGTTCAGAAAAGGGAGCTTGCTTGTACTCATATGGGCACAATAAACAGCAATCTATGTGGGAATATTTTAGACGTATCTCACAACTTTGGGCCTTTCTTTGTCAGCTAATTTTTTTATTTTTAAGTGAAAGGTGGCAGCAGAGGGTGATAGTGGTACATTTCAATGACATAATGATGTGCTACTTCAAGACCTGGTTGATTCCTGAAAAATGTTCTTACACAAAATATAAATTATTTAAAAACATTCCCGACGTGCCATTTTTTGGCCAAAGACATTTTGGGCAAGAGAAGAAATGCCTGGGAAGATCCTTATGGTTTCAGTGTACAAACAGTAGTAGTATTATATACAAAGTTGCTTCAAATATTCCAACAGTGGACTTCTTTCTGACCATTACCTGAATGTCTGTGTCTCCTACAGGCTCCAAAGGTTCAAATGTTTTTGCAGTGCTCAAGGATTCTAAGCGATGTGAGATGTGAGGAACATCAAGGCCTTTGGAACCTAACAAGATCAGTCTATTTGAAAAAAAGGCAAAAAGATGGAAAGATGAGTACTGCATGGAATATGAATTTTTTTATGAATTTACAGACAAGGTAACTGTCCATATGAGGTTACACATAATATGCAGTGGGTAGAAGAATAAAGTCCACAAAATGAAAACAGGGAAAATTTTTAAGATTTTTTTTTTTTAGGTTATAAATCCCTTGGATAACTACTGTAGCCCTTACAATCTGGTTGTCTGATCATCAAACTTGGTTGTCCAAAACAAAGGTAGCGAAAAGTCAACTTTTGATGAAAGATGTAAATCTACTGTAATCAATAAATAAAACCTCTTCTTTAAAGTTTCATTTTAAAGATATTGGAAGTATATTTTAGCAATATATTTTGTTAACTCAACATCAACAGCTCATTTATGATAAAGGAACACAGTAATGAGATATGAAGCCAAATATTTGCAGTTGTTTTTTTTCACCCTCTTTACTTACGCTTTAACATCTGTTTCATCCTGTCCTCCGATCTGAGCTGTTTTTGTCCATAAACGTTGACTCGTTTCCATAATTTGATGGAGGTTCTGTTCAATCCGAGGGAGCTCTGTTCCCGTATCGACATCAGCTGTAAGCTGCTCTGCACTACGGAGCAAGTCTCCGAATCCTTCCATTTCATCCATGATGCTTAGCAAGCTACTTGAATTCTATTGGAAAAAGTTCATAACCTTGTACTTGTCTTGTACATTTTATCTTGCAATTAATGTGCACAATATGGTACATTTAAAAAATTAAAAAATATGATCCACAAAGGATGTTTGTCACAATTACATGTGGATGAAAAAAAAAGAAAGTTTATGGGTCTTTAAATGTTCATCTCTTTGATGTAGACTTCTTCTACTTTAAACCTTTAAATAAGATATTCGTCCGAAGTAGGGAGTCCTATATGCAAACAAAAGAGTCTATGATCTGCATGTTGCTCAAAAACACTGCATGTTTCGAATCAATATCGTGTTAGCTCTATCTTGTGTTGTAGTTCTTTGGTTTGTCCAATATGCTTAGGGTAACCTGACAGTTTTATGAGTGTTAAAGCAATATGTAATGTTAAAATTAAATAGGCAACTGGACAAAAGAGAATTCACATGTTAAAGCTGGCTGTCCTTTTTTCAATTAATGTCAGCTCACTTCCTGAATATGATAAGAAAAAAAAATGACTCTGCTGTGGAAATAGAACAAACCTTCCTCAAGTCAAAGTCAAACTAAACTGGGCCAATTTTCACTTTGCAAATACAAGGGGGTTCAGGGAAAGGTGGGGGGTCAGACTGCCTATAATTCCAGGCAAATTCATAATATACTAAGCTTACAATTTACCAGGATGTAGCCTTTATAAGCCTTACTAAGACCAGGCCTTGGATTGGATAACACTTGATGCTAGTAATACTAGGTTACAGTTAGGCCTGTATTAAGGTCTAGTGCCACAGAGCCTGTACTATTCATTAGGCTACTGCAACTTGCAAGTTGGATTTGGAAGACAAGCGAACCAGAATTGACAATTACTGCCACTATCACACTGGAACAGTCCACATTAGGGCTACCAGTTCCAAGTTAACGTTTTACAGTGAACGCAAGCTTGTTATTACTAGGTCAAACTTACTTAGGCAACTTAACTCTGGCCTAGGCCTACGGTAAGTGCACTGTAGCCTAGGCCAGTATTATGTACAGTAGGCCTACATCTCAATAGTCTCAAACCTAACCTTACTCCTTAGGCCAATACATCAATTAGATACAAAACGGAAAACGTTGGATTGTGCCCAAATATATATCTAACAAGTAAAAAATGAACACCAAAATAATAAACACAGAAACTTTGATCACCCTTTGCAAACGCTAACCTGTACTGTTGTTTCTTTTCTGATCAGTACATTCAAAATTTAGTGTATGGCGCCGTGAGATGGACTTGATCAAGCACTAGGAGGTAGGTACTAGCTGTAACAAAAGACTTGATACAGGCTAACAGTGAAGAGTAGACACTATCCGAAAAAAAGTTAACCGAAAAATATATGCTCATTGAAAGAGCGCCATCATACCCTGGTAGGAACAACTTTGGAGTTGTTCAACAAGTACTGGTACAACTTTGGCAAATTTCAACGGTCGTCTTGCAAAATAGCGTCAACATCCACTCTTCTCCAAATTATAATCATTGATTGTAGCTAGAAGCAAACAATATGCAGTGAACGTACATGTACGTAGGCCAAGCATCATGAATGAACATATATTCTGACAGAAGAACGCAACATTTCACATCAGAAATGTAAATTTTTGACCTCCATACATTTCTTCACCGCTATACCACCGCCCCTGAAAAAAATAACAATGATTGACAAACCGTTAACATAGTAATGAACAATGACAACTATGTCATACCTAATTTGTCAATTTTTGGCCCCTCAATGACACATATGTACTGGTTTATCTTAATTTATTACATGTTACTTTTTATTATTATTTTATTTTTCAATGGAAATTGTCCCCTCTCTATCTCTGCAAACCAGTAGAAGAGTCATGTGGTACCGTTTATATGGTTAAATTGTCTGTAAAAGTTATGGAAAAAATCACACCTTCGGTCTTTTCAATATTGTTTATAGCACAACTCGCCAACATTTTTACCCAACAGATACAATATACTTCCGTTTTTGTTTGTTTGTTTTTGTTGGAGGGTCACTTCTTTCCTAGCCTTTGTTAAGGCGTATCGGCCAATTTTTCTTTGCCAAATGCACTGGGTCGATCCTTACTATTCATCACGCTTATGAGCGGGCCTCTACAAAGGGGAGCAAAATATAACAGCCGTAGCATTTTCCTATTTCTATGTAGTATAGGGAGACGCATTCGCGTGGCTAAGCAGACTCTTCAGAGTCTTCTTCTTTCCCCGTCATAGTCTTTACTCTTTGCTACACAGACATGAGTTGTTACATGCAGTCAGGACACAGGACGTAGCGGGAACGTTTAGAAAGGCCACGCGAGTAGAAATCAGAATCCGACTTAATCGTGCTTCTGGCATGTACTTTTCCCAAGTAGGTATCACAGTTTGGTTGCAAAATATTCTAAATTGCATTTGAAATGAATTTTGAGAACGACTTGACTCTATTAAGCTTTTAAAATTGTAAGCCTACATTAAAAAACTGATGCATGTTCCCTTATGTTCTATCTATAGCGTGTTCCTCATAAACCATTTGCGCGAGAATTATGTCCTATCATTCATGAAGTATCATTCCAGTGTGTTGCTTTTATCATATCATCAAATGAGGCAAAGGCCTAACGTAAGTCTAAGGCCTAATGTTAGACCTCAATAACAGCAAGCACTTATAAAGTCAAAGACCGCACGTCAATCACGGCTGGACATACAGACACGCTTGTGGTAAATTTGGCAGGTTATATAATTTTGCAATGTTAATACTCAACTTAAAATGTTGGAAAGGCACCACCGTCATACATAAGTTCACCACCTGTCAGTAATAGATACAGTTGAGGAACTTTAGTGAATTTCAGCAGGTGTTACTGCTATGCTAGGTGTTTGGTAGTGTTTACAAGTCATTTGCAACAGAATAGATTGTTGCAAGGACCAACAAATGTATTGCTTATTACACTTTCTTTTATTTCATGGACAGTGGGCGCCTAAAAGACACAGAAGAACAGCAATATGTTCCTGTACTCGTTGACCCTTCAGAGGGCTTCAGCCATCATCCAATCCATCCATGGCAACTTTGATGGTTCCAAGCAACAGCAGATTGTCGTGGCTCGTGGCAAAATCCTAGAACTGATCAAGCTGGACCCAAACACAGGAAAAATATACACCTTACTCAGTCATGAAGTCTTTGGGGTGATCAGGGCCATCATGGCTTTTAGACTCACAGGTGGCAACAAAGGTAACTTATCTTATGTAGAAGCTTTAAGTTGTTATCACAGACTTGAGGCTTTAAAATTACTAGACACTTCCCTTGTTTCTTAGGAGATATCCCAGTGATTTTGACCTTTGGCTTACTTGTACACAGCTGTGTCCATTGCAAAAAGTGTTTTAGCAGAGGCATTGCATTTTGTGGTAAAATATATTTGATGCAATTTTTTTTTTTTTGTTAGCAGCAAGATAAAGTAAACACTTGTTTCTAAAATCACATGCTATAACATTGCAGGTCCAGCTTACATGAATAGTACAGCTTGGCATCTAATACATAATATGTAAGTAGTATAGTCAGTATCGCTAATTTCGGAACACTGACAATTTCGGACACCCCTAAGAAATGCACGATTTCACCATGACAACCTACAGGAAGAGCCAAATTTCACCAAA
>JAIPMN010031638.1:0-12706 GCA_020650975.1 Apostichopus californicus
TCCACCTCAACCACCTCCCGCTCGTCGGCGATCGTTCCATCCCAGTAAGTGTGGAACATAAAATACAGTGTATTAAACTTAGGTATAGGAGGAACACGTACGTTGAAATCATGAGCACAGATAATATTCTATAAGGAGCTTTATCACTCATACTTTCTCAAACACTATCCATTTGTGTACAGCCAGCGTCTCCCATTCCAACTCTGGGATCACGGACTTTGAAATAGTTCCTCTAAGTTTTAATGTCTAATTGTTTCATCGCCTGAGCTACAATTTATGGAAATTCCCATTCCCCCAATTCCCATCTCTATCGTTGCTACCGTTGATATCAAGGCACACTTCCACCACTACCCTTCCCTCCAGTACCGTGGGCCTCTAGACTTCCCATATAGGTTCAAGCCCCAAAACTTAATCATAAACATGGGAGCAGATCAGTCTTGGATAATGGTGGGGACGCGTGTCTGTTTTCTGATATTATCTAAGCGGAGCGCGACCATGGGTTCGCACGTAGCGTACAAGAAATTTTTGGGCAAATATACCTCCCAGATCGCCGGAAATAACACTACCCAGATGCTCCAAAACCTCCTTAAATTTTAGATTTCATGGCTTAGAAATTTAGTTTGGGGAAATACATGGGCGTCTGCAGAAAAAAAAATCAGTGGACAAATAATCCAAGAAGACTTTTGCATACGATGGGTCTGGGGTCCTCTCCCAGAAAACAGCCGCAAATGCGATTTCCGTCCAATATTTAACAACTGTGGATAAATATAATAAAATGAGAACTGCTGCTTGTCATTTGCACAATGCTGGACCAATCTGCGCCAAAGACTGTTCAATACAGGGGAATTTGAAATGCAGTGCTTGGTCAAGACAAATATGGTGGGGACACGGTATATCATTTCCCCACCACTGAAAAACTTGGTGGGGACGCGTCCCGCTGCCCCCCCCCCCACAGGATCTGCGCCCATGAGGCTGAATGTCTCTTAGAATGTTGAACAATCCATTATAGAATGCATCCCTACGGTAACACAAAAGTTCAGCCCCAGCTACAACAATTCAAATTTTCTCCCGACTAATTAATGTCGTGGGAAATTTTGAATCACCCCTTCCCCAACTCCAACCTTTGAAAACCTGGGCACGTTACTGCTTCGCTTGCTCCCCTGCGCCCCTTCCAACGCCCTCCCTATTCATGACCATCTAAGTGTAGTGGAAATTTTATCCGGAAAGGTAGGCAAGCTTTGCAATGATGTCATCACGATATCGTCTGTTGATTGGTTAAACCTTGTAACCTACGTCCAACTGATATAACCCGTATGCAGTCTATACAAGCACGCTGTTTTTCGTAATGCATGCGTCGTATACATGTGTATTTAGTACAGGATACCACAGTATACACGTACGTACACAAATTTACGTACGTTTTAGTATAGAGCTCCCCTCTCCCCTAACACATCAGCATCCACCTCCCCGCCGTCCTCAAGTCTCTTTAAAATCTTTACACACAGTGGAAAGAATCTTCCACAATCCGGTATGAGTAATGGAGCAAGTCCGAATGGGCCGAGTCTAGAACGACAGGTTTGAATTCCGCTAATTTATTCTTTTTTAGGGGTGACAAAATCAAGTGGAAGGAAGTCGTAGTCATGTACCGGCACGGAACAAAAGCCGACCATTGCAAAAAAAGCTAGGCTGATGCTGTAGACTATCATTAGTGTCGGCTATCCTATTCTCTTATGTAAGGTCCTTAGTCTATGTTAACAAGGCTTTGGCTAGTGGCTTTATCGCATAAACAATAGGATAGGCGTACGTCTGATACTTGTATGTGCCCAACAGTTACTTAAATCTTCGGTTACAGTAGGGGATGGATGAAGCAAGTGTCCAGTAAAATTTAACAGTTGGCCTAGGCTATAATAATTTAACCGTAAAAGCTAGGCTAGGCCCACTGCACACCTTTCCAAACATCCAGATAAGATGCTCAGTCAACTAATTACTAGGCCTTAATACCAGAAATCTCCCTCAAACTATTTCAAATCTAAATCATCTAGCCAGCTTAAGGCCTAATCCGCATCTTAATCTATTTCTAACGTCTGGCAAAGTCTGTAGCCGTAGGCTTAACTAAACTAGTTAGGCTACGTGAAGTAATTTTAAGTGATTGCATAACCCTGCTCTAGGATAATATTTCAAAGAATCATGCCCAAGACTAATATTCTGAAGCTGATGCATGTATGGGAAGTGGGGATATAAAATTTGTTTAAATAATAAGGTGTCTTAAGGAAATTTTTCTGGTACAGTGTCCATTGATCATGCAAACCCACCGGAATCCATTTTGTTTGAAACAAAATATAGGAACCATTTTATCTACCATTGTCCTATCATACCTGCATGTGTATCCTGCCCCCAATAGACTTGCCAAAGTTCTATTGGTAGTTCAACTACTGCATGAAGGACATTTCTAGACATCGTTCAAATTCAGCAAAATACACAATGGGAACAGGTCTCTGATGATTCAAAAGTATGAAAAGAAATTTGTGACTTTCTAAGTGGCAAATCAATGGGCCTTAAAGCTAAATAAAACAGTTCAGAATAAGGCAAAAGGATTTCTATAGTAAGGATGGAATAATATATAGTATACAGTTGTAGACTGTTGTCATGGAAAAATTTTTTTGTTGCTGCTGTGAATTTGCTGTCAGATAGGTGTCTGGGAAGAAATATAATTTATTCTGGCATTGAGGATCTAAAGTTAGGTGGTGAACTTCTGACAGTGTGACTTTACAACTGTTTTTGTTCCCTTAGTCAAGTCAATATACATGCATAGTCAAGATACATGATACATATACAGCTAAGATACATGATACATACACAGCCAAGATACATACATTAGTCAAGATACATGCAGAGTGGTTAAATCAATCATAAATAATCAATTTTGAGAATCAGACTAGAGCCAGATTTTCACAAGTGGATCCTCCGGTTGCGTAGTGGGGACATTCAACTCCAGGGCTTAAATTTGAGAATGATCCAGTATCGTAATTTTGTCATTTTTTTGTATGCTGTATATAGGTGAAAGAATTTGGGTGGGATAGGGGGGGGAGGGAAACAAACTAAAAATGAAACCAACTAGTAAGAATCAGACTTGTATTCAGAAGTAGATGCAGAGTGGGGAAAAGAGTTTACTGGGCATCCTCTAATCCTTCAGATGCTAGGATCCGTGTTTCAAGTGGCCCTACATTCGGTTGTACCTATTGTTGTGCCATTTTCCCCTTGAGCTGTGTATCATTGCAACTGTGACAGTAAGAGAGATGTTAGGTTGTACCTACTTCTTGTGGGTTAAGGCCATCAGCCAACAGTTAGTGCATCTGAAGGGTACTAGTTAAATCGCTCCACACTTTCACTCTAGCAATTTGAGAAAATATCGGATTAGAATTTGCACCCTGTTCAAAGTGGAATGTACAGTGAGTCAGGGAACCAACTGTTGGTCCACTGATACTTTCCAAACATATAAACACAATATGAAATTTACTGGGAAACTGGAATCAATCAGCAATGTCTGTTCCACTCACAACTTGGCAACCATTGTGAACATCTGTATTGCTCTGTCGTTTAAATATAATATGGCTTTTGAAGAACATAATTCGGAATTTATAAGTTATCAGATTTACAGTGAACAATTTAGTCTGGACTGAATGGTCTAGGTTGTCGACTTAAAGGGTGTGAAGACTCACGCAAAAAGAAAGGTCTCATGCCACTAATCTGACCTAGTTTCGAATGAGGTGTAACAGTAGTGTTAGACACCACCATCGATCCCAGAAAATAGACACACATTGCTACCGTCGGTAATTAGACACTAGTGCACAGCCAGTACATGCAGTTACGGTCAATACCCACAACACAGTGTACATATAATAGCAGAGATGGACATCTCAGGTCTAGATAAAAGATAACAAGGTATCACGTTTCATTACTGTCTGCATTTTGTAGCGACAAGCAGAAAACTTCACTTGCAAGCAACAGGAAGTTAACTTTTTAGAGCGCGGCACGCGGTTTGGGGCGAGTCTTCAATGCCTTTAATGGAGCATTCAAGAGATGATGCACATTAGGAAGGGGAATCTTGAAATTGGCAATAGATATGTGTTGGTTTGCAATTGCTTTTTACATATTTTGTCAGATAGTGGCATCAAAGTCAATTGTTGCCCTAATGTCATATCTTGAAGGAACTGTAGCGTAAGGTTCCCTTTTGTAACATTTGGTGGAAACATCATCCTAACATTGCTGGTTTTCTCTCTTACAGTTCGCTGGACTCGACTTGAATGTTGATGGAGGCAGGAAGCCTCAGCAGGACGGTCAAGGTCCCCCACAAGGGCAAGGTATTTAAAATTGCAATTTGTTTTTTTGAAAAATCTTTTCATTATTCAGTTTGACAAATTCTTCTCTTCCAGTGACTAGAAGCTTTTATATTAAGGTTTCTCTTTTCACTTAAAGAATTCACTTACATTGTTCTTTTAGGTGTGATCTCGACAAGAGTATCATTCTTAAAAAGTACTACAATTGAAATATCAATGTGACATTCAAATGCCATGCAAATCGTGGAAGCCATTTGATCCTTATACTATGATTGATGACGCAACTTGCTCCATTTCAGGAATAGTTTGTCATAAAGCGTTAAAAATTTGGGTTGATTCGGAAGAAATGCTCTCTGTCGGTGACATTACTCATATGCTGACTAGTGTGGGGGTTGAGATAACCCATTTACCCATCCATTTACATAAATGCCCTCCCTAATAGCCAATTCTGCTTCAGTAAACTTTTGTTACCAACTGTTCAAAGCCTCACTCTGGTTCTGTTTAGGGAGAAAAGCATATGTGCCACCCCACCTTCGTGACAGCCCAGGAGGAGGAGGAGGAGGAGGTAGAGGTGGTTTCCAGGGACCCCCTCCACCCCAAGGTATGTTCACCTGAACCAGACAAAGTTACTTAGTGTGTAAAGGGAACAAACTAGAAGTGATACAGCCACACATCTTGCTGTGACTATTGCTCCTGTTGCTGTTTGCCAAGAGGCTTAAGTGATGTCACAAAATCATCAATTGTCCTTGTTTTCCAACCAAAACTATATTTTCCAAATTTTTGCTTTATTACTCATTTGCAAATTTTTGCAAGTTGCAATCTAATGTGCTTAAACTAACAAGGCTTTAACATGTATAAGACTGATGTAGTGAGCATCACATGAGCAAGAAAATAGCCCCCCCCCCTCCCCCTCTCCCTCAAGAAGAAGTGAGTTGTGGCCAAAAATGTACTTCTTGTTGTAAAGAAGTAGCTACGTATCAATGGCAAACGGAGGTGTAATGTACTACACAGTTAACAGAACCCTTAGTAACAGTACTGGAGGAGTGGTGGCATGACATAGTATACGAGTATAGGCTCATTCACATTCACTCGATACAAAGAGACCTCTGGCAAATGGATATCAAAAATCTTACATGGTGGCCAAGGTGTGAATCCTGTCAAGCAGGTTTCATGTGCAATGCACCGTAAGTGGCATTTGTTTGCTTCGATTGCAAATCAAAGTCTGCATTTGTCATTGTAATCAAGCGAAGAATTTTGGACATTTCCCGTCACATGTAACTATTAATAGCTTCTAAGCTCATTTTTACCTGACCTAAAGTTGTGTTCTAATCGAAGGGTAAAGCATGAATAACATTAAAGAGTAGTTACGCTTCATACATGTATGCCATCATATTCAGTTTGATAGTTGTAAGGTCAGATACCAACATACAAAGGTGGAATGGAAGGGGTAAGCTTCATAGAAATGCTGTGTTAATATTGGTTGATAGACATTGCTGTACTTTCTTCTTTGGGAATTTCATTGTCAGTTTTCATAGCTAGCTTACATCCTTTGGCTAATAACTTTCTTTTTTTTACTAACCTCTGATCTTTGCTACTGGACAGTATAACTTAAGTATTTACTTAACTACCCGTTCCAAATGTGTAAGAGCCATTGTTTTAGCAAGTCAATCCTACTTAATTTACGTTAGTCATCAAAATTTCTACATAAAAAATAACAACATAGGGCTACTGACTTGACTAGAGTCAGAAAAATTACCTATAGCGACTCATCTTCACCTGACGAGAAAGCCCCTTTCTTTAACTCGAGCTAAGTCCCACTATGTTACACTTGGAGGAACAGAAGTGATCCTCCTGTCAACTCTGTACAAGAAATAGTGAGATATCCACACATGTATTACAACTCAATGAATTGTTATAGAAACTGTGTTTGATATCCAGTTCAAATTTTCTTGGGTGTTCAACCTAGTTCATATATGCTCTGGGAAACTTCTGTTGACTAACTTGTAACCTTTTCCTACTATATATGGCTTTGCATTTGCACATTGTTCCTAACATATTTGACCATGCAGAGGATGAAAACCCCTTTTGAACTGTAATTTTGAGGGGCTTCTCAATCAGTATCTTGCCTTAAACTTGAATTGCATCTTTCACCTTTCTCATCAATCTGTGCAAATAATTTGTTACGAATGCGCTACTACTCCCTCCAAAAAATAGTGGAATCTACACTGTGAGAGTGTAATCAATTGAATAATGATTGAATCATTGAAAAGAACTTATGTGATATATATGTATATATGCATGAACTACTTCTACTTAGCTAAGCATACCCACAGTCCTGAATTGAAATCATTCACCCAAACGAATAATTGATTTTCTATGCATAATTTGTGTCACGGTGGATGGCATTAGTAACAATTTCAGCATTATCTGTTACCTATGTTTGGAAATAAACATTGGCCTTAACACGATATAAAGACTAGAGAAAGATCATGTGATAGTAGCAAATAGTTCAAAGTTTCAAAAACGTGAGATCACATGCACAAGAATCGTATCAGCAACGAATCACAACCTTTGACAAACAGAAAAAAAATGTTAGTCGTAATCGTCAGATCTGGGAGCTAACGCAGCTGTGATTTTGTGGTTACTTCAGAAAAAATAGATCTACCTTCAAAGTAATGACTGATCACCGAGCTGCTTTTCATTTTCTTACAGGGGGTGGATATGGTAGCTACCCTCGCAATGACTTTGGTGGTTTTCCTCCTCAGCAGGGCAATTATGGTGGCTCATTTAACAGGGGTAAGAATTAATTTTCACCTCATCTTATGAACCTCGTTTAGCAAAAATGTGGTTGGAATTACCTTCTGTCACCCATCCTTTATTTCCAATCGCATCTTTATCACCACTTCATTCTCCAGTCTGCTTACGCTCTGTAGTTGCTCTAGGATTCGTTCTAATATCCAAATGTCTTTATGCCGCATCCCACTCTTAATGATCAATCTCCTCGTCTCATTTACTCATCTGAAGGACCGGTTCCGAATTATAGCGGAAACTTTGCTGGTCCCAGTCCCCAGCAAGGTGGCTATGGAGGCAGAGGAGGTTACAGCAACGACTACCCCCGGGGTAACTATTCAGGCGGATTCAACCAGGGGGGATACCAGCAGGGTGGTCGGTCGGGTTTTAACCCCAGTGGCTACAACCAGGGTTACAACAACAGAGACTATGGGAACGACCAACATGGCAGCTGGGGAGGGCGACCGCAGGGTAACTATGCCAACAACTACCAACGAGGTGGTGGCGGCTACCAACGTGGAGGAGACAACAAGTTCTATGGACGTGGTGGTGGAGGAGGAGGAGGTGGTGGTGGTGAATTCTGGTCTCGTGGCGGTGCTAGGGATGATGGATTCAGAGGGACCGCAGAAGACTTTGTTCCCGAGAAGGAGGAAGATTGGACTAAGCCATTACCAAGGAATGAGAGGATGGAAAAGTAAGTAACATCATATTGGATATCAGTTTCTCAGGGGAATGGAATCATTTATCGGGCATGGCATTTGCAAACTTGGCTTATTGCTATATTGTATAGCAGTTTTGTGTTGATAGAAACCATTGTTTGTTATAGGAGATAATCAAGATTGCTACAGAGACTTTCAGCACTAGATGTATTCCCTGTTTCTGCAACTGAAAATTGGCAAAAATGGCTCATAGACATGGCTAATCTTGTATCTGTGGCTCTTTTGCTTGCAATAGATAGTGAAAATCCAAAGCACAAAGGTAACGAATATGGATCTTTGATTTTGTAGTTTGGTTAGTTTAGTACAACAGGATTCTGGCCATACTTACACCAGATCAATAATCTCTGCTCTAGACAAGAGCGAATGATTGCATTCCACAGATTTGCAGCTGAGGGGGATTTCTGAACGGTATTATCTGTCACTCATAAAGCTCAGAGGAACACGCACAAAGCATGTTATTTAGTATAGAAACTGGGTGAGGAATGCTACTTTGGTTTGCAAACTTGTGTGATGATGGAATCCATAAGTTAGGGATCCTTCTTGGTATGGTAATGGTGGTAGAAATCCTATATGTAGGATGAAATCTAGGGGATCCTACAAGTTCTGTAACATGATAAAATACATATCTTGATATTCTCCTCATATCAAAGTAAACATGGGATTCTACTAATAACTGAATAACACAAACTGTAAATGATGGATTAAAGTTTACGTTTGATCGGCATTGCCTTTTTCTGCCCCTGTCATTCACAGAGACCTGTTTTCCGCTCAGAATACCGGTATCAACTTTGACAAGTATGAAGACATTCCTGTAGAGGCTTCTGGTGAAGACTGCCCTAAGCATATCCAAGAGGTAACATTTTTACAATCACTGTCAGCATGGCCAACTATGTTATTGCACCATGATTTGGTATGAGGTACCAACCTCGATATATTTTGTTGCTTTTCACGTTGAAATTGGTGTATTTGGGCTTCCCCCCTTGTAAGTTAATGTTAAGGGAACTAAATTAGCATATAGAATGGTGAGCATATTGGGATAGGGAGTTGATACATTGATGATGCACAGAGTATCATTCAGAAGACCACTCTGACTTTTTCCCAAAATAATTAAAATAAGATGTTGACAAAACGAGAACAATAGTCGTTGAGTTTGAATCAAATTTATTCTAGGTCTGTTTTGTTATCGTAGTTAACAAATTCTTTAGAAGTCAATAAAGAAAGTTTGTTCCTGATGTAGAATTTACCGGCTGAAGAAGAACATGGGATGAAGAGATCCCCTAAATTTTTGCTGTTAGCGATCAATCATATTGCGAACAAAAAATTGTGATTCTTAACGGCTGATTTGTACAGATTATAATGTAAAGACCGAAATTCCCCCAAAAACGAAGAATCCTCTGTTTGATGTTTCCCTTGCAGTTCAATGACATCAACCTCGGCGAGATCATCAGTAACAACATTGAGCTGAGCTCTTACACCCGACCTACCCCGGTACAGAAGTATGCCATCCCAATTATCAAGGGAAATAGGGATGTTATGGCATGTGCACAGACAGGTAGGTTCCTATATCTTTATATCCCACACTATCACAAAACCAGGGCATGAGCTTTTTCTGCGAATTCGCGGAATATCCCTGATTTCGTTCATACCTCCGAGATTTACACTTCTCAATTTCCGTGGATTTCTAACAACAGCATTGTATCATTTGATCCGTCTTTCGCATGTTTTTCATTACCTATGGATATCCAACCTGCAGGGGCACAAAAACTATTATCCTAGCACACTGTAGCATATGCAAACTGGAGCCTATACCGCAAATTTTGCAAAGTTCTATGATTTTTTTTACCCCAGGCGCATCCCTGCAAAACTGGGAAGAGGGACAGCACAAGTGACTTATTGTCATGTTTGTCATAACCCTGTAAATCCCTGTAAGAGAAGCTGTTGAATTTTGTTTTTGCTCTCTCTCTCTCCCTCTCTGTGTTTAGGATCTGGAAAGACTGCTGCTTTCCTTTTGCCAATCCTGTCCCAGATTTTCGAAGGAGGACCTTGGAAAAACTCTGTGGTAAGCACGGTTATGTTTTGCTCCAAAGTGAATTGTCATTCCTTTGTTGAAGTCAGCTTTTTCGTATTGAATCTCTGATGATCACTCGACGACTCACCTTGTCAGCGTTAAGTTTTTTAATAGTCATTTAAAATAAGTTCGTGTATTTGGAATAAACGTTTAGTAAAAAGCCACTTGCGATTTTTTAGTTATCCCGTCTATAATCCATTAGTAACATCTCGTAAAATTCCTTGTCAGTCTTTCCTTCTATGAATTAAATGGATGAGTAAATAATAATTGTGAGAATTCTTTCAATTTCTTCCACATGGTAGCCTAACAGCACACTAAAGTCAATGGGGAAATCTAGCCTAACTATCTGTGTTTAATCGCTGAAATTGTGACCCAGTTATAAGATATCCATGGAATACTTTCATTATTGCTGTTATCTTCGACCACATGGTTGCCTAACACCATACTAAGTCAAGTCATGTAATACACACAGGATGCCCCCCAATTATGTTTCCAATCCTACGTGTGTTTTTTGTTTTTTTTTTTATCATAGGGAGGCTACAAGAAGAAGCAGTTTCCATTGGCCCTGGTGATTGCTCCAACTCGAGAATTGGCTTCTCAGATCTACGATGAATCCAGGAAGGTAATAACCGGATTACTTAGAAAGATGAAATCTACATAGCTACATTCTGGTGCTGGTATTAAATTGGATACATTAGTTAGTGTTCTGCCTTTTTTATTCGTCTCCATCCCTTTTATAATATGTACCATCGGAATTGGGTAATTGTTGATGAGAGATAGTTCTCGCAAAGGAATCGGGTAATTGTTGATGAGACATCGTTCTCTCAAAGTCATCTAGTGTCCCTCTTTCTACTACTATATTACACCAACAGCAAATGTTTATTTTCATATATGCTCTTCTGGGGATGATTTTAGTTACAAGGTTTTTAAATGTGTTTCTTGGAGAAAGAAAAATTCTTTTGAAAATTCCAAAGTAGGTTGTCATCATAGATCAGTTGTAAGATGGATCATTGTGCTTGTTGCTGTCACTTTGAATAAACTATTGTCCTTTGGCAGACTACTTCGGGTTGACGTGGTAAACATTGCACAGCCCTTAAGAATTTCATCTCTTCTGTTCTCACAGTTCGCTTACCGATCTCGGGTAAGACCTTGCGTTGTGTACGGCGGTGCCGACGTGGGTAACCAGATTCGAGACTTGGAACGAGGATGCCATCTGTTGGTGGCCACCCCAGGACGACTGGTTGATATGCTGGAGAGAGGCAAAGTTGGAATGGATCACATCAAGTAGGTTGAACATGTTGCTTCTCATAGAACCAACCAGAATTTTCAATAAGTCACGGCCTAAAGTCACGCCTTTGTAACAAAAATTTACGAGGAAAAGATTCTGAAGAGACAAAGGGTGACTCAAGTCAATGACTGGGCTTGAGTCGAGCTAATTGTTACAAAAGACTAGAGAAGAAAAGTGGAATTGACACATTTCAACTTTGTAATCTGGTGAACCAAAATCCTTCTGAAAGATAATTATCTTGTTTGGTCAGCTAAGATTCATTGCAGTTCATGTTTTCCAGATAATGATCGTAAACTGTCGGCAGTCATTATGATGTTGTAATAAATCCCCTTTGAACCTCTCACGCTTGAACCATTCAGTGATTTAGTATGGAAGGTCTCAAGGAGAGGGCAAAAGCATATCTCGAAATATTTCTACTTTGGGTTTGATGAATAGGGTGGTATTTCCTGGTTAGTTTTGATTTCTAATTACCAAGAAATGTGTGCATAATGAATACTTTGACATTTTTTATCAAGTTTATACCCAGTTACTGAAGGATAGTAATTTCACACATTGTATTGGTTGCATTAAAATCTTGGTGCTACTACTTTGGGGATGAATGTCTCTGTATATATATCTCAAGTAGGTCGATCTATCTTAACCTGGATTAAGAAGAATCCATATTTCTGGCGACCCTACTGGCTAAAACATTTCTCCTCTGTTGTCAGATTCTGTGTCCTGGATGAGGCCGATCGAATGCTTGACATGGGTTTCGAGCCCCAGATTCGACGCATCGTTGAGCAAGACGCTATGCCTAAAGTTGGCAAACGACAAACTCTTATGTTCAGCGCCACTTTCCCCAAGGAGATCCAGGTCAGTGAATTCTGCCCAGAGAGCAGAAAAAGAAAAGCAAACAGAAATTCAAACATCTGTAAAGAGGGTGGTTAAGAACTCATTGTAATATAGTTGTTGCAATATAGGTACTTTTAGTATCATTTCAACAAGGTTGAGAACAAATGCTGTTAAAATCTATTGCTATTGATATATATATATTTATGTTCCCCTTGACTTGAGAAACATTTAAATGCACTGCTTGTGTCATCAGTAATGTAAGATGCATCCTGTGGATATGAGTTAAAAGATATGGTAGGAACAAAAGCTTACAGTTGATATTTTTAAGTTGTGGTATTTTGCGTCGATAAAATCAACTCTTTGATGATGATATGTCTACTCTCCCGTAGATCCTTGCTCGTGATTTCCTGGAACGTTATATCTTCTTGGCGGTCGGCCGGGTCGGAAGTACCAGTGCGAACATCACTCAGAAGGTGGTCTGGGTAGCGGAGGATGACAAACGAGACTTTCTCTTGGATCTGTTGCATGCTGCTAGTGAGTCAATCATACACACATTAACTTAAGAAAGGAAAATTTCAAGGGTAGGATTTTGTTGGAAGGTCCCCCCCATCGATCCATAAAGTACTCATTCTGTGTACTAATTAGGTCTAGGCAGGACTTTCTGTTCCGTCCT